>ML783565.1:53579-110458 GCA_009831015.1 Picea engelmannii | reverse complement strand
CTTCTCATTAGATTTAGAACTTGAACTTGAAGAAGAAGGAGAAGAAGGAGGTGTTGATGGAGGTGAAGGAGGAATGTGAGGATGGTCCTCTTCCTCTTCACTTTTTCCTTTTGAAGAATTACCCAAAACTGGTCGCTTCCGTTATAAATAATCTTCGTACAATACTGTCACCATCTCCGACATAGCATGGAATGTTTTCTGGAACTCTTTCTCTTCTTGAGAAATCCCTTCTTCCGATGCCATCTTCTCATGGTGAGAAGATATCTTTCTCAATCCAATTAATGGATTCTCTGCAACAAGCTCGCCTTCACCACGCTGTAGCTTTTCCCTGGTTAACATGCAACTCAAATCCAAACGTCAACTAGCTCTGATACCACTTGATCCGTAAGATCTTTTAAATGACTATGGTTGAGTTTTAATGTTGCATGCGTTGATTAACCATTTGAGAAACTTAGTGAAAGAATGAGGAAAGAAGAAGAATTATAAAATCCATATACACATTTGCAGATCTGAAATTAAAGAATAAACAACAAACCATAACACGCAGATTGATAACGGAGTTCGGCACAACTTTTGCCTACGTCTCCGGGCCTTTGTCTCTATGGGGGAGGCTTCTTTATTTATGTTCAAATGCTCAAAAGTACATCACTGCAATTCCAAATGGATACAATACTAATCTGGTCATGTTTGTCTATATCTCAAGAACCCTGCAAAGAAAACGACACGCAAAACGGATGTCCGGAGCTCCCAGAAATGGTCCGACAGCGTCTCCTCCTCAAAAGCTTCTCTGCATCAAACTGACTTTGGCTTGGCTTTTCTTCAGCATAACTCTGCCCTGACTACTCTCTAATGGTCTCAAACAGGCCTGGTTTATATAGCCTTGAAGTTGGTTGCTCACCTCCAACTTCCTCCAAGAATTTGGCCTCAAAAAATGCCCAATATCCGCCAAAAATGGAGAGAATCAGCTAATAATAGGCTGTTTAACAACCAAAAACCCGAAATTAGCATAAAAAAACCCACTTTATAACAATATATGGGCATAATCCCCCTTATGCTGTGTGCACACCCTCCTAATTTGGTCATATGGATATTTTGGGCCAAGCGCTAGCCCGTAGGCTACGCGCTAGCCCCCCTTATCTCATGCCAACTCCCGGTTTTATTGCATGCAATAGGCCCACGGGGCCAATGGTTAACAAACCCCGCGCATATGCTGGTAGCGGTTCCATGTATGTGTTGGGTATTGGTTACATGGCATGGTTTGTGGGGTGTGCGCCAAGGGCTAGGGCTAAGCCCCGGCCCTTTCCGCATCCGCCCAAACCTTTGTTTTAATTTAAATAATATTCGCGTCGATTGTATAACAAGAATCACCGACCGCCCGAGTGGCTAGCCCGTTCTGCCAGTCACTTGTCTGTACAGGAGGTCGCGGGTTCGATCCCTGGCGACGCCAAAACCAAATTTTACATAGAAAGCATTAAACCAATGATGGGGTGCCACGTGGCAGCCCACGACTGGGGCACGTGGCACCTTTCCAACCAACCGGTGAATGCCACGCGTCAACTGATGATTCACCCACGTTGCCTGCCACGTCAACTATCCGTACTGCCTTGTCACTTGCCACGTTAGCCTGCCACATCACCTGATGACGTCACCCGTGCCACGTGTCACCCTTTCAGCGGTGACACGTGTCACCTTCGGATACGTCCAACTATACGCCAAATCGACCAAATCTTCCTGACACGTGTGACCTCCTGGTGCTGCCACATGTCGCATTCTGGAGCTACCACGTGTCGCATTCTGGAACTGCCATGTCAGCTGTATGAACCATACGGTCTGCACAGTCAGCATGACACGTGGACTGTACGGACTGTACAGTCATCCCCTTTTTTGCCTGTTTGACTTTTCGGACAGAACGCGCTATCTTCTCCATACGGAACCCGTTTGACAAAGTAAATATACCACCAGAATCAGGAAGACGAGACGAACGCAATGGCACAGGTTTCGTCGCATTCCAAGAACTTTCATTTTTGAGCATTTTTCAAGCCCTATCAGGCTTCTAGATTTGATTTCGGATCAAACATTAATATCCATTAATGACTATACATATAGTTACTATTATTAATGAAATTCTCATTTTATTATTTTATTTGTCGAAGTCATTTCCTATTATAAATATTTATGCTAAAATTTTTAACAACATTTTCCCCTAGTTTTTCCTTTTAATATATATGTGTCTTTTGTACCTAACTTCTTGTTGAATATTTCCTTAAATATTTCTTACTTGTATTATCATAAATATTTCTTTTAAGTTGTCTTTGTCCATGTTGGATCCTTTAAAGTCTAAAAATCTGAAATTTCCCTTCAACATCTCTAATGTCCATGTCTTAATATTTTATGAAATTGCTCTTGTACAACTTAAGTTGTTTGGAATTCTCCTAGACAGAAATTGTTAGGACCTTATGTCCTGAGCCATCCAACATCCTTTTCCTTGTCACTTCTAAAATCCTAGTTGTGTATCCTATGTTGGATGCTCACTTAGCCAAAAACTTTGATGCTATATCTCTTATGATACATATTGTCTCTTTATTCTATCCACCTTATCACCCTTGTACTCATTGTTTTCATGTGAAGCCTGGACCACTATTGATTTAAACTATCCTTTGTTTTCTATATTTTTTTAATCTCCTCGAGATTTTTGTATAGTGTCCAATTGGGCATTGAATTCGATAGTTTCCCATATGACACATGATGTATTTGTCTTTTGTTATCATTAGAAATATTTTTCCATAGATAAAAATCCTTTTCCATTAACATTATATCCATTTATGTTCTTTCATATAGTTATCATGTATCATGTTTCAACATGCTTCCTGGTTTTGACACTCATAGTCGTATTTAGTTCCAACATATTAATAATGCCAGATTAAAGCCAAAACAAAAAGAAATTTTCCATAAAATTCATAAAATTAATTGTCCACGGATTTGTTTGGCTCCCAAAGGCCTTATTTTTTCTTAAACAAAAAACAATTATGGTTTTGTTCCTTGTTCCTTCATATTCTCATTCTGTCCTACCCAAGGGGCTTTGGATTCCTCATTGTCCTCAAGAATTCTTATAATTTCCCCATTATTCATAATCAAATAAACAAGGTATAGGAATCATAACCTCTTGTCCCTATGTTCTATGTGAATATCAATAACACTTTACGATTTACTTAAACATCTGTCTTTTTATTGGGGTCTTTTGGATGTACTCGATAAAAAGTTATAAGATAATAATGTCTTTGTTTTAATTTTTAACTAGTCCATTCAAAGTCCTTATAGTGAATTTCAATGTACATTATCCTATGTGCTTCTCCCTCGGATTGTTGGGAGTCCCTTCTCATGTTTGATGTCCATGGTTAGGGTATTCTTGACATTGGATATGATGAGAGTAACATGTAATTATCAACTTAGCCTTTTCATAATGGGGTTTTTTAATAAGATTTTGAGACTTAGTAACTATAGTTTTCTAATCTCTTCCCAACTTACCCTAATGTTGATCTCCTTGACTAATTTTCAATGATTTGCACTTCTTTCCTTCAAAATTGATTTTCATACTAATCCTTTTGGCATTAGATTTTGGGTTTGTTAACCCTACTTCCCACGACATGCCAAATTTTTCTATGGTATCCCCTTTGCATTTGGTTTTAGTTTCACTAACCCTACTTTCCTTAAAGCCTTTCCCTTATCACTCGAATGTTGATCCCACTAAATGGTGTCTCATGTTATCCAATATTTTACTTATGGATCACTTTGGGATGCATTTCACCCCTACATCATTTATCAAGTTTTCCAACTTTATTTTCCTTGATTTATCGACCTTTGAATGATGATAATGATGACTATTGGATTTGCTAATGGTACATCCTCTTAGAATTAGTTTGTCCCTTGAATCCCTTTTTATAAATTATTTTCGTTTCATTAACTCTAATTTCCCCAGTATGTGCTCAACTTACTCCAAGGGTATGTTTTATTCGTTGGAGTCATTTAACTCAATTTTTGAGTCCTGAAACCTTTACTTTTCTTGGAGTGTGAATTTATCTAACAATATGATGCTTCTTAAATATTAACTACCCTCAAGTTTAGTATCTACTTAAGTCTAGCATGTTTAAACATCTCCCAAAAAACATTTGATGCCTAGAGTCCCCTACATCACTCCCTAGAGTTCTCAACAAACAACTAATTCTAAAAGGACTTTGCCTTCAAGTCTTTATACATGTAGAATTTCTCGACATATATGACCTCTATTGTCTTACATAGTAGGCCATTTTCATGATCGAGGACTTCCATCTCCATGTGACCCCTACTAAATTAAATGGACTTTTAATTGTGGCCCGGGTACCAACACCAGAGCTGAATTACTGGGCGCCTAGGCCACACTCTTCCTGGCTTCCAGATATCATATTGAATCACTTTAGGTTCTTGGAGACTCCAAAATCATTATTGAGTAGTTGAACAACAGGGGCGACCTACAAGCCATTTCCCTCCTGGCTTGGAAGGACATAATCAAACTACTACTTCCCTCATTAAAAAATCTTAGTTTTAACCACATTTATGGTGATAAAAAAAAAAACTGCATACATTCTATCCAAGGCTGCTCTACTAAACAAAGAGGGCATTGTAACATACAACATCTGGCTTGATGGCCATGAGGGCCCTCCCCATCTCCTAACTCTTTTCTAGCTCTGCTCTTCTCTTTTTTAACAGTATTTCTCTATTTTTGGATCTATTGAATGGCTTCTCTAGATCTCAGTGTTTATCCTACTCTTATTTTTTTAAATTCTAATCGATAGACTTGGCAAATTTATTCTTGATTTTCTTTTTGTATGATCTTTCCCCAAAATTGTTGGTTGAGAGACCACTATTGGTGAAATCATCATCAACCAAGATTTGTAACCTCTGCAGTGGTCTTGGAAACTCATTGTCCAGATAACATATTATATTATTAATATAATCGAGAAATTTTCCCATTGGAAAAAACGTTTGTGGTTGTTTTCATTATTTTTCATATTTAAATATAATGATGCTAAGATTCAAAGCTGATCTTCGTCCTCGACCCTATTCTTATGAGTTCAAACTTAATGGAGCTTACTTTCCTAGGGACCTAGGATAATGCGGGGTAGTGGACACATGCAAGTTAAAGTTATTGGTAGACTTTGATACTTAAATAAGTTTTCAATTTGCATTGCAAACGTGATACCTATTGAATAAATGATTAAACATGTATGGTGTCGAAGTAAATACAAAATGAAGTTTAATTACATATGCTTTGCAATTCCTTAGGAATTTGGACACAAATGAAAGTGATGCGAGACACCTCAAATATGTTTAATTGTGTAACGCATATTGTGCACAATCTAATCAAGTTGAGAAAAAATAAAATACAAATAAATTAAAAATTATGATTTTAAAGAAACTTATATGAATTCAGTCAACTGCAAACTAATACACAGTCAACTACCAACTCATTGTTATATACATGCCTTCTTTAGATATAAAAATTGTTAAACATAGTCAAATATGGTCTTATCAAGTGTAATATAGTTATATACATGCCTTCTTTAGATATAAAAATTGTTAAACATAGTCAAATATGGTCTTATCAAGTGTAATATAGAGTGTGTGAGAGTGTTTTTACTTTTATTTATTTATAAAGGAAAATCGTGAATAAATAAGATATTTAATATGAAATAGGATTATATATATATATATTAAATTTTCCATCTTTCTCTTTTAATATATTTTCAATATATTTATATAAAGTTGATATTCACATCTTGATTTATACACAATTTTAATATAAATAAATATATTTTGAATTATCTATATTATAAATTTATATCCTATAACACAAAGTGGTTTGACGTCAATAGTGGGTTTTCAATACTGACATATTTTTATTTTTCCTTGCCTAAGTAGCTCTTATTTAATACATTCTTTGTCCTAATTTTTCATCCTAGTTTCCTGCTACTAAGAGTCTTCCCAAAATCTAGTTGTTTGACCATTCCTAATTTCCCAAAAACTATGATCCTGAATCCAATTTTTATTTCTCCAAGCTAAATTCCAGATGGTTGATCCATCCTATGTACCTATGAAACGGATAAGGTCCTAAGGGGTACTGCTTGGGGCGTATTTTTCTTTCCATAGGTTGGCCCATGGAATTGATCTATGTTTGACCCATCTCCACCAAAGTTTTTCTCCATAAGCAACATTTGTTGCTTATGGGTCTTGCAAACCAAGTCCACCTTTGTTTTCTGGCCAACATAATTTCTCCCAGGCCACCAATGCCCATTTCTTCTTATCCTCTGCTCCTTTCCACAAGAAGTTCCTCTGTTTTTCTCTGTTTTTTTGTAAAATTCCTTTTGCATCTAGAAATACCAACAGTAAATAAATTGGGATAGCTTGTAAAACCACCTTTGTGAGGACTAGTCGTCCTGCAAAATTTAGGGTTCTGTAGGTCCATCTTTTGAGCCTATCTTGCAGTTTGGTTATAATACCTTCCCAGGTTGTATCCTTACCTACCTTATCCATTAGGGTTACTCCCAAATACTTCATGGGGAGGGTATTCCTCTCAAAGCCCAAGACATTGGAAAGGTTCCTTTGAATTGCAATGTTTGTGTTGAAGAAGTAAATCATAGATTTATAGTGATTTATTTATGTACTTGAGGCTCCTCCAAAATCGGCTAAGTTTTTCTTATAAGTTGTTGCCTCTGTGACTGTTGGAATTCCATGTAGTATTGTATCATCCATAAATTGTCGATGAGTGGTTGTGGTACAGTCTTCATACAGTCTGAGACATTTTATAGCTCCTTCTTTTGTTGCATCTTTTATAGTTCTACTCAAACCCTCCATCATAAGAATGAACAGGAAGGGGGATAAAGGATACCCTTGTCTGTGACCCCAGGAAGGGTAGAAATATTTGGCTGGGGATCCATTGACTAATGTTGAGAAACTAGTCGTGGACACCAGAGTCATTACCCATTATATCCAATGATTATCAAAGCCATAGGATTCCATTTTTTTTTTCCATATAATGCCAACTTAGTTTGTCATATGCTTTGGCGAAATCCAGTTGTATTATCATGCCAGTTTTTTTCCTACTTTTCAAAGTGTGGATTATTTCATGAGCTTGAATAATGTTGTCCAAAATTTTCCTTCCTTCCACAAAGCCTGATTGTTCCTTTGAGATCAATATGGGGAGGAGGGATTTCCTTGGTGGTATCATAGATTGGAACGAGGGTGGCGTGTTGTAGGAATTTAATATACAACAAGACCTAAGGTTGGGAGGAAAGGTGTCCTCTCTCAGTGAGTTGGGTTTGGAAATTTCCTTACCAGATAAGTGTTTACCTTCACTACAACCAATTAAGACTGATATATTTATATGCATGTGTAAATGTCTTAATCTAAGAGGAAAATCGGTTGTTTAAAAATACATGGTTTGAATGTATGAAAGTTGGGATATGTTATGTTGTTTATTCCTGCACTGATAAGTGTGAAAATGATTTAGAATGGATTGTCATGTACTTGAGTATTTTATGTCTCTGTATGGAAGACACGTAAATCATGCAAGATTTCCCTTGAAGTTTCAATACCTTGCAATGGCCTTAGAGTGGTTTTGAACTCTTGAAAATCAAAACTGGAGTCCTGTAAAAAAATCAAGAATCCACTAAGTCCCCGAAGCGGATTGTTATATCTCCATAAAATCTTGTGTTAACCCAAGGAGAGATAGTAGTCATTGATATGTCTGATCAACATATCTCAACCCTTCGTCGGTGAAGGCACATCACAAGGAACGATTGAGTGCCCGAGTGGTGGAAAGTCTGATGACATTGATAGTCGGTTAAAGGGCGACAATCATAGATTTGATTAGAGGATAGAGGACAGACTTGAGGCATATATCTTTGATGCATCGTCATCGTAGGTAAAAGGTGGGTGAACTGGGAGGTGGCCCGAATATCGATGACACAGGAAATAAGCGATGCAATGAGAATCGTCGATCAACCCATGAGTGAGAGGAATGTAAAAAATCGATCTTCCATAAGACTTGTTCACACAAGGAAGGAGAACGATGACGTCATGATGGATGTGGAATGCCAAAAAGGAAACCAAAGCATCTTTAGGATGACAGGTGTCAACTGTCAGTTGGTTGATGAGGGTCTGGAGAGGGAAGATGATGATAACCATTGATCTCGTTGGAGATTTGACAAAGTGATTAGGACTGTTGGATCCAGACGTGTTGTCGTTGAAAATATGGGAGGTTGGCATGGTCACTTTCAACCAAGAAATGTCGATGAAAAAAAAGAAATCGACGATAATGATGGGAATCGGGGCTAATGAAAATTGTTGATCGATTTAGAGACGAGGTGAATTCTCCACCGTAGATCTCGTAGGTTAAATTTGCACACTGTGTAAACCATTGGGATCTGGTAGTTAACTCTCGTGCCAAAAGAAATCATCGACATGGTTAGAACCATTGAGATCAAGGGTTGAGAGTCGTAGGATCTGGGGATGATGCACTTTGGTGTATTTTCGTCAGAATTTTTGGGATAGTGAGAGTGATCCATAGGATAAGAAATCTTGATGACGATGAAAATCGACAAAGGGATCGGGCCCGAGAGACAATCACATAGGTGGTAGAGGCCACATCATATGGCATAAGTAATGAGGTTCCACATGGATGCTATGTGGAAATGAGGTGGAGTTTAACTATGAAAGATCAAGAAACTTTAGGAGGCCATAAATTTTGATTCCGAGCTTGGAATTGAGCATGGTTGTAGTCGTTGGAAAGCTCTTGATGAGTAGAATATGATGGTAGGTTTAGGAAGTGTTTTTGATATAGTTGATAAGAGTGAAAAATATAATTCCCCATCCATTAAAAGGATACTTAAGGGGTTGGGCGTGTTACATAGTGGTATTAAAGCAAAGTTCAAACTCTAGGCTTGAATGGGTCACCAAGACCGCTTAAGACTGTTTCAAAAGAATTTTGTGTTGTATAGAATGCGTGTTTTTAAAAATAATGGCATAAAATGCTAAGGATTATTTTTTTTTCAACATGTGGTATGAATTGAAAAACTCATAGAGGTGAATGGTACAATGTAGTATGAACGACACCTCTCACCTCAGAGACGAATATTCTGATGGTCAGAGAGACAAAGAAACCCCTCCATATTTGATGGACACTATGAGAAGTTTGAAGGAACATAATGAGAAAATTATGAGATCCCATGCCAAACATGCAAAGTTGAATGCAGTTCTATTGCAGATTCTATTTGAAATTCAAAAACATTTGCAGCAAGGCCCTAGCAATGCATAATTACAACAATCAAAGAGGTTGAAAAACCCTTTGGATGCTTAAAAGCATGGATTGGCTCACAACGATGTGGAAACGTTTCCACGAAGTCCTCTAGCCGGAAGACTATTTTAGTAGGACAATCCAGTAGTGGCACATAATCCAACATTTCTAAGAAGATAAAGAGAAATAATTCTCAAAGTTTTCCGACTGAAGAATTCAAGAAGAATAAGATTCCTACCTTTGATGGTTATATAAATAAAGGAGAATAAGTCAAAGAATGTCTATTTGGTTTGAAGAAGTACTTTCGAGTACATAATTATTATGACAATACCAAGGCAAGGAGTGCATTATTTAACCTGAATGGAGGGGCTTCCATTTGGTGGGAAGACCTCAAGGAAATCAAAAGCATAAAGGAAATAAAATTAACTTGGAAATAGTTTGAGGAATATTTTTTTAAAACCTACCTATATGAAAATTATTATGATGACAAGATAAAGTAATTCCATGAGCTTAAGTTGGGACAACTTACCTTGGATGCATATGCAAAAAAATATTTATGGAGTTGTTGAGGCATGTTCCCTACCTTAATGATGAGAATGTTAGAATGTTGTGCTCATTTAACCATAAGAAATGATACACCATTTATACCAAAGCATAGGCACAAAGCCACCCTCGAGCACCTTAACCTTTGACAAAAAGAATGATTCTAGAAACCTCACTAGAACCAACAGATAAAATAGGCTAGCGCAACTTCTCCAAAGGTAGCGCACAAGATAGAGTACCAATAGACTGAACATGGAATTATTGCACACCTACAACAACTGCAGCTCCTCCTCAACACTTGTGCCTTTCTTTTGGATGTCTGAGTGTGTGTACAAATGAGCTAAAGCATATTTTATTTATACTAATTTGTTCAGGCAAACAAGTGTCTCTTCAAGCAGGGTCGACCTATCCTTTTTTGCATATAATACTTCAATATTACTTATTCTATTGAGTCGACTTGTCTTCCAGGGTTTTCACACATTTGTTTGGGTTTTCACACATTTGTTTAGGTTTTCTCTTGCTTTTGGAATATTCTGTTCTAGTCAAAGGTTTATCCATGGAGGTTAATACCTCCCGTGGCTACCAAACCATCAAAACTCCCTCTTAGCTAGGGAGGTATTTAACCATGATGTTCCCTTATGGTATTCATAGCCTTTCTTGTTATGCCATGATCCTCTCATCATGGTTATGCATATCATGCTAGTGGTAGCATCACTACGTCACACATGACTACACCGATGTGGAATTATCAATCTCTTCTAGGGTCCACAGCCCGCTAGAAAACACTAGAGATACACCTTGTAGTGTGTGTCACCATCATCATCATGGGTTGCATCCGAATTACGTGCTCACCAATGGCCACACCCATGTCGTGAGTATCATCATTACTATCATCATTATCCATCCATATCACATGGAATGGGAAAGACCTACATGGTCTTGCATACCGGTAGAATCACTAGAGCTACATAGGTTATCTCATGATCACCTAGATCATATTACGAGCAACACCATCACAACCATACAGGTTCTCGACTACGCCACTGGCGCACGAGACTGTCTCACTAGTGTAGCAACAACTCGGCAGAAAATACCATCTCACTGGAGTAGCCTAAAGCTCGTCATAAATCCTACAAATTGGCATGAAGCCTACAACTCGACACAAGGCCTACAACTCAACATGAATCCTACAACTTGGCACGAAGACCTACAACTTGGCACAAAGGCCTACAACTCGGCACAAATCCTAAAACTTGGCATTAAGCCTACAACTTAACATGAAGGCCCACAACTCAGAAAGAAGCTTACAACTCGACACGAAGGCCTACAACTTAGTACGAAGGCATACAACTTGGCACAAAGCCTACAACTCAACACAAAGGCCTACAACTCGACACGAAACCTACAACTCAGCACGAAGCCTACAAATCGTATATATTGTATTTGAAAATGAAGTTAATAAAGTGAGAGTTAGAGGTGCAACTCTAAACATTTTGTTGGTTTTATAGGGTTAAGGGTTTCCAAGGTAAAATTTATGAGTACTATGTATGAATATTATTGTTTTCTTTTATATATATAAAGAATCTATGTGTGCATTACTATATCGTAAAGGTTTAAAAGATACATGATGCATGTAAAATACTAAAGGCGTTTATATTGTGGGTATTTTATTTTGAATGTATATTTTGTATAATAGTAATTTTTTTATAAACAAGGGAATTTTAAATTATTATGAAGTAATATTTTACCTTTTCTACAAAATATAATGTATATGTTCGTGTTAGTATATTGTTTAAGTACCTAAATGATCAAATTTCCCGAAACAATTTTGTATAATTGTAGAGAACAATTTGTACTTGTGCCCCAATATTTATGCAAATTTTTTAATGTGAATTCTATATATTTTTTCAATTAAGAAAGTTAGGATATGTCACGCCCCATATTATTATTTTTATTTACATAAATAAATAATAATAATAATAATAATAATAATAATACTAATAATAATAATAATAATAAGGAAGTATAATAATTAACATAAAGGGGTCATCCCTATATTATGATTAAATAAATGAATAATAATAATAATAATAATAATAATAATGAAGTATATTAATTATCTTGTCCCCGAGGTGTAGGACAGTTGGTGACAGAGTGTGTTGTTAAGGCGCTCTGTGTTGTTAAAGTCACCGGTTCGAAACCTGCAGGGACGAAAAATCTAGCCATGTTAAGGATTGGTGTGGCTCAGGCCGGGTGTGATCCCCAAGTGATTTTGACAGCTTAGATGCCCCTGAGTCGCGATTTCTTAGCCACAGGTTAGTCCCACATGTCACAGAAAAACTAACAAACAAAAAAAAAGTTATAATAATTATCCTAAAGGGATCATAATAAGTACTTAATAAAAAATATTTATGGTAATAAAAGAAAATAGTAAAACAAGTAACACTAAATTACGTAGAAACCCTAAAATATAATGAATAATTAAATAATGGATCCTAAGGATCAATATCTTTACCATGGATGGATTCTATATCTGGATGAAGAAGAAGGAGAAACAAAATCTCATTTTTCTTGGGCAATCTGAGGACAAGGCTAAGAAAATCTAGCACAATAGTGGATTGAGGGCTCGAGGGATCTCAGTCATGTTGATTAAGGGGTTGGTTGGGAGGAGAGTCATCCCCCACTTTCTGTTGCAGTTGATCAAATCGAAGATCAACGTATCTCTACATTTATGAAGTCATCAGATTATAGGCATGTGGTTTCTGGGTAAGTTACTCACCACATACTCCTTGTAAGTTATGAAATACTGAATTATGTATCTCTATTTAGATATCGATTGTAAATGTGATGTTTAGCTATGTATTTAGATTCATTAGATTTAAGGTTCTGACATGATAACCCTAAAATTACAATGTCAAACGTTAATGCTACTTTTGAGGGCATTAACATATTCAAACAATTTTATTTTTTGTAAAGTGTATATCTCGGTATGTAATAGTGCAACAAATATTTTTTTTGTAAATGGGTAAGGTCATAAAAATTTATAGCATGAAAAAAGACATAGATAGATTTCAAAATTCTGATATATGTCAAGATAAAAATAAATAAATAAAAACAAACAACATTTTTATTGATAAAAAATTATATATTTGGGTTTTGAGTCAGATCAATATGTGTATCGACTCTCATTAACGGTGGATTTGTATATCCTATTTAAAAATAACATGAAAAATATAGAGGTGTTTTTAAGGATTCCAAAAAATAAAAGTTCGTATTTTTTGCAACCTAAACCACTAAAGTTGTCATGATGAAGCTAAATTTGAAGTAACCAAGCCATCAAACACATTGATGAATATAAGCACTCTTATCGAAAAATGTTTCCATTTCAAATAAAGTGCACACATTATAGATTTCACATGCACTTGAAATTTGCACACATTAATAATGCATGTGCATTATTGAAAAATATAAATAAATACAAAAAAGACTTCCATGAATTTATCCTTTTAAGGATGATATTTACTCTTTTTTTTGAAATTCTAAGTATTATGTGACAAAACCTCAAGATTATTTGAAATTGCAATTTTAAAGATGAACCTCTTGAAGTTTCATGTGCAAAGACTTAAACATTAAACACATGTGTTCATATACTTAAAGTTGGAGAAATCTAACACAATGGTAATTATACTCAAGATCAATATGAACATCGTTTCTTATAATTAGAGAAACAAAACCAAAACCAATTTCATATCCAATAAAAAGGAATAAAATTATCCAATAAAATATAGAGAAAAAAAAACTTACATGGTTTCCTCTATTATATGTTAACCATTTTAATGAAAATTTTGTCAAGATGAAGAGAAATAAAAATAATGTCTGTAAGGAATAGAATCACAATTACTTCATAGAAACTACAATCATCATGTTTTTTTTAATTACTGATTTCTTGGATCTTATGTTTCAAATTCTTAGGAATGTGAGGAGTGTGTCAAGGATTGTTGTTTTAAATATTTCATTAATTGGCTCACCCCCATCCCTACTTTCATGAAAAGATGACTACATTTTATGCATCATGAAATCTAGTATCTTACTCTCACTACATGCAAACAAAAAATTTAAGAAAGTAAAAAATATCAAGACCAAAACCATGCCTAGAAGTATCTACACACTCAAATACTTGGAATGGGGAATTGCTAAAAAATAGGGAATTGTTAGAAAATAGAATAGACAAACTAGTAGAATCTAAATATATTTTTTCTATCACATAAAAATACAATTGATTATGTGTAACACCATGTTTTCCCCCAAGATTGTAATTATGCAGAAACTTCATATATTAATGTGATGAGGCATGTAATTATGTTTTGATTTAATATAAACATCAGATCATTGAATGGGACAGAACAACCTTGATAGCATTGTCCATGATACATGAAAGGAAATTTATGAGGCAGAGGGACTGGTCAAACAATTAAGGGAAGTGGAGTTGAGATGTGTCAATGAAGAAAACATGAAGCTTGCACAACAAGTTAATCTATGCTTGAAAACATAAGCTATTCTTCCTAGCATACATACTTGTGTGAAAACCACATGACCATTAAAAGAAGTCGCAGAGGTGGTTGGGGAAGTTATTGAATACTAGAAGTTGGTCCTTGCAGAGAAAAGATCGATTGAACAACTCATAGAGGGACACCATGGAACCTCCCTTTCATACTGGGAATGATAGACCACATTTTACATCTGTGAGAAGTTACAGAGATATCGAGGGGATAGAGAAGAAGAATGGAGGATGAAAGCAAAAGGACATGAAGAAAAGAGACGAGAAATAGAGAAAAGAGGAGACACAGGGAAACACGTAACAACAGAATAGAACACACCGAATACAGAGAAGACTTAGAGAAGATAAAGAGAGAATGGGGCATGGAGGTTTGAATGAACTAATTAAGGAAAAAGAAAGAAAAAGAGGAGCTTTTTGGAAGAAAATAGGAAGCGTGTTTGAGTTGTTGATGATCACCCTGAACATAGAAGACACGAATTCCCGAATTGGAGAATTAATGGGTTGCAGCTTGGTTCTTACTAGAAAGAAACCATCACTGGTAAGGGGAGGTGGTTGAGGTATTGTTGAGTAGAGAAGGGACTCCCTTGTGCAGAGAAAATCTAGTTGAGAAACCACCTCAGAAACCTGTGGAGACTCGAAGCTTATTGGGAGGTGGAAACTTCTACTATGTTAGGGGAGGAAGGAGAGTAAACTTCCTAGATCATCACAAACTTGGAACCATGCTGAGTCAATTTACTTGGTGGTATCATGGATTGGAATGGGGGTGGCATGTTGTAGGAAGTTAATATACAACAAGACCTAAGGTTGGGAGGAAAGGTGTCCTCTCTCAGTGAGTCCGGTTTGGCAATTTCCTTACCAGATAAGTGTTTACCTTCACTACAACCAATTATGACTGATATATTTATATGCATGTGTAAATGTTTGAATCTAAGAGGAAACTCGGTTGTTTGAAAATACATGGTTTGAATGTATGAAAGTTGGGATATCTTATGTTGTTTATTCCTTCACTGATAAGTGTGAAACTGATTTAGTATGGATTTTCATGTACTTGAGTATTTTATGTCTCTGTATGGAAGACCCGTAAATCATATAATATTTCTCTTGAAGTTTCAATACCTTGCAATGGCCTTAGAGTGGTTTCGAACTCTTTTAAATCAAAACTGGAGTCCTGTAAAAAACTCAAGAATCCACTAAGTCCCCAAAGTGGATTGTTATATCTCTGTAAAATATTGTGTTAACCCAAGGAGAGATAGTATTCATCGATATGGTTGATCGACATATGTCAACCCTTCGTCGGTGAAGGCACATTTTCATGAACGACAGAGTGCCCAAGTGGTCTAAAGTATGGCGACGTTGATAGTCAGTGAAAGGATGACAATCATATATTTGATTACAGGATAGCGAACAAACTTGAGGCGTATATATTTGACGCATCGTCATTGAAGGTAAAAGGTGGGTGAACCAAGAGGAGGCTCTAATATTGATGACACATGAAATCAACGACACAATGAGAATTGTCGATCTTCCCATGAGCAAGAGGAATGTCAAACATCGATCTTCCATAAGACTTGTTCACACAAGGAAGGAGGACGATGACATCATGATGGACGTGGCATGCCAACAAGGAAACCAAAGCGTCCTTAGGACAACATGTGTCAATTGTCAGTTGATTGAAGAGGTTCTAGAGAGGGAAGACGATCATAATCATTGATATCGTTGGAGATTTGACGAAGTGATCAGGACCATTGGATCCAGACGCGTCATCATTGAAAATACGGGAGGTTGGCATGGTCACATTCAACCAAGAAATGTCTATGACAATAGAGAAATCAACGATAATCAAGGGAATTGGGGATAATGGAAATTGTTGATCGGTTGAGCGACGAGGTTAAATCTCCACCGTAGATCTTGTAGGTCAAATTTTCACACCGTGTAAACCATTGGGAGATGGTAGTTAACTCTCGTGCCAAAAGACATCATCGATGTGATTAGAACCATTGAGATCAAGGGTTGTGAGTCGTAGGATCTGGGGACGATGCACTTTGGTGTATTTTCCTCAGAAACTTTGGGATAGTGAGAGTGATCCACGAGATAAGAAATATTGACAATGATGAAAATAGACAAAGGGATCGGGCCCGAGAGACAATCACATAGGTGGTAGAGGCCACATCAGATGAAATAAGTAACAAGGTGCCACATGGATACTATGTGGAAATGAGGTGGATTTTAACTATGAAAGCTCAGATAAGATTTAGGAGGCCATAACGTTTGATACTAAGCTTGGAATTGAGCATGGTTGTAGTTGTTGGAAAGCTCTTAACGAGCATAAAATGATGGTAGGTTCAGGAAGTGATTTTGAGATAGTCAATAAGAGTGAAAAATATAATTCCTCATCCCTTAAAAGGATACTTAAGGGGTTGGGTGTGTTACAGAGTGGTCTTAAAGTGAAGTTCAAACTCTAGGCTTGAATGGGTCACCAAGACCACTTAAGACTGTTTCAAAGTAATTTTGTGTTGTATGGAATGCATGTTTTTAAAAATACTGACATAAAATTCTAATGATGATTTTTGTTTCAGCATGTGGGATGAATTGAAAAACTCACAGAGGTGAATGGTGCAGCACAGTATGGATGACACCTCACACCTCAGAGACGAAGAGTCTAATGGTCGGAGGGACAAACAAACCCCTCAATATTTGATGGCCACTATGAGAAGTCTGAAGGAAGATAATGAGAGACTTATGAGATCCCATACCGAACAAGTAGAGTTGAAAGCAATTCTACTGCAGAGTCTGTCCGAAGTTCAAAAACATTTGCAACAAGTCCCTAGCAATGGATAATTACAACAATCAAAGAGGTTGAAAACCCCATTGGATCCTCAAAATCATAGATTGGCTCACAATGATGTGGGAAGGAGTTATTCTAAAAGGAATCATCGAGGTAGAAAGAGAGCTGAATAGAGTGGAGGAGTTTCCACAAAGTCATCTAGCCGGAAGACTATTTCAGTAGGACAACCCATTAGTGGCACAAAATCCAACATTTCTAAGAAGAGAAAGAGAAAGAATTCTCAGAGTTTTCTGACTGAAGAATTCAAGAAGACTAAGATTCCTACCTTTGATGGTTAGATAAATAAAGGAGAATAATCTGAAGCATGGCTATTTGGTTTGAATAAGTACTTTCAATTACATAATTATTATGACAATACCAAGGCAATGAGTGAAGTATATAACTTAAATAGAGGGGCTTCCATTTGGTGGGAAGACCTCAAGGAAATCAAAAGGATAAAGGAAATAAAATTAACTTGGAAATAGTTTGAGGAATACTTTTTTAAGGCATACCTATATGAAAATTATTATGATAATGAGATAAAGTAATTCCATGAGCTTGAGTTGGGACAATTTACTTTTGATGCATATATAAAAAAATATTTATGGATTTGTTGAGGTATGTTCCCTACCTTAAGGATGAGAATGTTAGAATGTTGTGCTCATTTAACCATAAGCAATGCTACACCATTTCTACCAAAGAATAGGCACAAAATCACCCCCGAGCAGCTTAAACTTTGACAAAAAGAATGATTCTAAGAAGCCTCACTAGAACCAACAGATAAACCAGGCTAGCATACCTTCTCCAAAGGTAGCGCACAAGATAGAGTACCAAAATACTGAACTTGGAATTATTGCACACCTGCAACTACTGCAGCTCCTCCTCAACACTTGTGCCTTGCTTCTGGATGACTGAGTGTGTGTACAAATGAGCTAAAGCACCTTTTATTTATACTAATTTGTCCAGGTGAACAAGTGTCTCTTCAAGTAAGGTCAACCTGTCATTTTCTGCATATAATACTTCAATATTACTTATTCTATTGAATCGACTTGTCTTCTAGGGTTTTCACACATTTTTTTAGGTTTTCTCTTGCTTTTGGAATATTCTATTCTAGTCAAAGGTTTATCCATGGAGGTTAATACCTCCCGTGACTACCAAACCATCAACACTCCATCTTAGCTAGGGAGGTATTTAACCATGATGTTCCCTTATGGTATTCATAGCCTTGCTTGTTATGCCATGATCCTCTCATCATGGTTATGCATACCATGCTAGTGGTAGAATCACTACGTTACACATGACTACCCCGATGTGGAATTATCAATCTCTTCTAGGGGCCACAACCCACTAGAGAACACTAGAGATACACCTCGTAGTGTGTGTCACCATCATCATCATGGGTTGCACCCACATGACGTGCTCACCAATGGCTACACCCATGTGTGAGTATCATCATTACTATCATCATTATCCATTCTCGCATAACATCACCAGAGCTACATAGGTTATCTCATGATTACCTAGATCATATTACGAGCAACACCATCACAGCCATACATGTTCTTGACTACACCACTAGCGCACGAGACTGTCTCACTTGTGTAGGAACAACTCGGCATACTAGACCATCTCACTGGAGTAGCCTACAACTCGTATTAAATCCTACAACTCAACATGAAGCCTACAACTCGACACAAGGAGATCATATTACGAGCAACACCATCACAGCCATACATGTTCTTGACTACACCACTAGCGCACAAGACTGTCTCACTTGTGTAGAAACAACTCAGCATACCAGACCATCTCACTGGAGTAGCCTACAACTCGTATTAAATCCTACAACTCAGCATGAAGCCTACAACTCGACACAAGGCCTACAACTTGGCACAAAGGCCTACAACTCGGCACAAAGCCTACAACTTGGCACGAAGCCTACAACTTAGGACAGAGGCCTACAAATATGAAAGAAGCCTACAACTCGGCACGAAGACCTACAACTTGGCATGAAGCCTACAACTCAACACAAAGGCCTACAACTCGGCATGAAGCCTACAACTCGGTATGAAGGCCTACAACTCGACAAGAAGGCCTACAATTTGGAATGAAGCCTACAACTTGGTACAAAGTCCTACAAGATCTTTCTTTTCGAATTCTACCATCAACTCCCTCTAACAGAGAGAATCCTCGAAGCACGCTTCCATATGTTGCAATCCCCTATGCATCATGCAAAGTGTCACAAAACCTTTCTTATTCCTGATCATTAACTCTTTCTGAGGTTTCACTCCCTCTGAGTCCTTTGAAGTCTTTATTTTATGTGGTAACCTTCCTGGAATGCATAGGATAACCTGCCCAAAACAAGAAAAACAAGGGAAAAAGTATTTCCAATATAATAACATTTTATATAAGAACATATCAATTTCATGGTAATTCCTTATAGCATTACCAAGGTATCATTTCTGAGAACAAGAACAATAAATATATCCTAGAGGAGATGTTAGTTCATATTGTAATTAAGTACAATAAGCATTTATATTAATAGTAAATGCTACTAAATGTTCATTTGTTCCTAGAATTAATAAAATCTAAAGGATTGCAATACTCACTTAAGCAACAATAATACAAATATCAAACATGATATGAAAACCTGGAGTCTAGCTATTGTTCCGCTTGAGTTACTTTTCTTTTGAGACAAGTATTATTTCCAACCTGGAGAGTGTGATGTTCCTCTAACTGTATCAGATATGAGATCTTTCTGGATCTATGGTTTCTCCTTAGATAAATATCCTTCTCTTCGTAGAGATTCAGATCTGTAGTATTTTATTTTTACTGTTTGTCCTACTCCATGTTCAAGTGCTTGGAAGCTCCAAAAATCAAACTCTTCATCCTTTGATGCTTGCTCTTCAGTCTGTGGTTCCATAATTTTTCCCTTTGTTCTTTGCAAGGATTATGTCAATTCCTTTCTTCCATGCTCTACTAAGAGACCATGCTTCTGTTGCATCACTCTGATTTCATGGAGGAAGTCATGACTTTTTTTTACTTTGACCTTGACCAGTTAAACCTTGACTTTCACCAGTCAAACATTGACTTTAACCCAAAAATTCAACTTTGACATTTTCGATGGTTGAGGGCACTAGGAGATGCACTGGGTTAGGGAACACTAGGATATCCAAGAATTATTCCAAACGCTTCACTTAAAGTGCTCAAAAAATCAGGTTAGGGTTTGTTGTTGTTACAAGATTAGAAACCCTAGCTGCAACTACAATTGTGCTACAACGAGCTTGACATAGAGTTGCAGATATGCCTTCCAGTGGTTAGACTATTCTGAAGGTGGTGTGGGCCCATAAACTGTTATAATGATGTGCTCTTTTAACCATAAGAAATGCTACACCATTGCTACCCAACCATAGGTACAAATCCACCCCTGAGTACCTTAACCTTTGAAAGAATGAATGATTCTGGGAAGCCTCACTAGAACCAATAGATAAACCATGGTAGTACACCTACTCCAGAGGTAGCGCATAAGATAAAGTACCAAAAGACTAAACAAATAATTAATAAACACCTGCAACTATTGCATCTCCTCCTCAACACTTGCGCCTTGCTTTTGGATGACTAAGTGTGTCTACAAATGAACTAAAACGCCTTCTATTTATACTAATCTATCCAGGTGAACATGTGTCTCTTCAAGCAGGGTCGACCTGTCCTTTTTTGCATATAATACTTCAATATTACTTATTCTGCTGAACCAACTTGTCTTCCATGGTTTTCACACATCTATTTAGGTTTTCTCTTGCTTCCGAAATATTCTATTATACTCAAAGGTTTATCCATGGAGGTTAATGCCTCCCGCAACTACCAAAACATCAAAAGAGAAGAAAATAATCCAACGTTTTCTCAGTGGCTTACCATAGTCCTACCAAGATCGAATTGAATTTGACAAACCCAAGATGTTGGAGGACACCATTCAGAAGCCCAAATGTTGTTATGATCATTCTAAGCATAAGCATGAGTCTCTTAAATATTGGAAAAGGAAGGACAAGAGTGGATTCCATAAGAAGGGATTCAAGTCTTTTCCCCACAATAATTTCAGAAAGGATGCAAAGATGGGTCATCCAAGAAGGAGTGTGCATCAACAAAATTTCCCATCTCAAAGTAGCAATAAACCAGTAAAGCATGCAAGGGAAAGAACAGAGGAGCCCAAGAAAGGACCTTTGCAATGTTTGGAATGTGGAGAGACACATATGTTAAGGTATTGTCCCCACCACCAGCATGGAAATCAAAGAGTGTATAACATGCAAGAGAAATCTATAGTCAACGACGTAGCCAAGAGTGTGCCGAGAATCTATGCAGTTGTAGAAAATTAACAAGAAAACCACCAAGCCACTATGGTGGAATTGGAAGGTAGTATTATTGAACGAACAATCTTTGTTTTAATTGACCCAAGATCTAATCTTAGTTATATTTCCCCTCAATTGGTTGAGTCATGTTCATTATAGAAAAATAAGCACACAAAAGTGTGGTTAGTTCAGTTAGCCATTGGAACAAAGAGGAAGGTGGAGGAGGTAGTTGAAGCTTGTTCAATTTGGATGGATGGATTTCATACCCAAGTGATTCTAAATATCCTACCCCTTGGTTCTTATGACATTTTGTCAGGCATGGATTAGTTAGTTTCCCATAAGGAAAAATTAAATTGTTATGAGAAAATTTTAGAATGTGAAGATGAGAAAGGAAATACCATATTTTTGCAAGGCATTCAGAAGCCAGTCTCTGTGAGGCAAATATCAGTGTTGCAGCTTAATAAGTTTAGAAGAAAGGTGTGTCCCTTGTATGATATACAAGTATTAAACTTTGCAGAAGGAAGGGAGATGAAGGTTGAAGATCACCCAATGTTATAGGAGTTCATAGATGTGTTTCCTAAGGAGGTACCTAGATTACCCCCAAAAAGAGATCTTGATTTTTCAATCGAACTCATGCCTAGAGTAGTGCCATCATCGAGAGTTACTTAAAGAATTAGAAAACCAAAGTTGGTGGAATTGAAAATGAAGTTGAAGGAAATGTTGGACAAGGGATACATTAGGCCGAGTGTGTCTCCATGGGGAGCACCAACCATGTTTGTAAATAAAAAAATATGGTACCTTGGGGCTATGCATTGATTATAGGAACTTGACCAAGATGACCATCAAGAACAAATACCCTTCGCCTATAATAGACGATCTCTTTGATCAACTCATAGGGGAGAAAATTTTCTCAAATATAGATTTGAGGTCGGGACATCACCAAGTCAGGATTTAATATGAGGACATCCACAAGACAGCCTTTAGGACAATGTATGGGAACTATGAGTTTGGTGTGGTGCCATTTTGTCTTACAAATGCATTATTTGTATTCATGTGTTTGATGAATAATGTGCTCAACAAATATTTAGACAATTTTGTCTTAGTGTTCATGGATGAAATTTTGGTGTATTCCAAGAACCGGGAGGAGCATGAAGAACACCTCATAATGGTTTTACGGGTGTTAAAAGAACATCAATTGTACACCAAGTTCAACAAGTGTGATTTCTTTAAAAACGAAATCTAGTATCTAGGCCATGTAATATCAGTTGAAGGAGTGGCAGTAGACCCTACAAAGATCAAGCCAATCATGGATTGCCTTGCCCTATAAATGTGACAGAAGTGATATCCTTCATGGGATTGGATGGATATTATAGGAGGTTCATCAAGGGATTCCCCAAGATCGATAATCCTATTACTTCACTACAAAGAAAAGGGAAGAAGTTTTTGTAGTCACCAGAATGTGAAGATAACTTCCAGCGACTGAAGCAACTATTACCTAATGCCCTTGTTTTAAAGATTACAGACCTAGAAAAAGAATTTTTTGGTTTGCATAGATTCTTGCAAAGAAGGACTCAGTGGATTTCTCATGCAAGAATGACAAGTGGTTGGTTATGAATCACGTAAGTTGAATGAACATGAGTAGAATTATGTTACCCGTGACCTATAACTTGTAGCAATTGTACATGCATTGAATATGTGGAGAAAATACTTGCTCGAGAGGAGATTTATCCTCATGACCGACCATTGTGGTCCGAAGTATTTATTTGAACAGTCAAGGTTAAATGTTAGACAGGACAGGTGGATGGCATTGATCTGTGAATTTGACTTTGAAATCAAACACATAAAAGGAAAAGGGAAGAAATTAGTTGACATGCTCAGTGGAACCATTCAGGTGATACACTTAGCAACAACAAGTGTAGGAGATTTTGACATTCAACGGAGGATTAAGACCCTCTTGCTAGAAGACGAGTTCTTCAATAAAGTGAAGGAAAGTTTGCAACAAGAACCTAGGGAAAAGAGGGATGAAGGATATCATCTAAGGGTTGATAATCTGTTGTTGTACAATAAAAGAATGTATGTGCCTAATTCGACAGATTTGAGGCGCTTGATTATGGGCGAGTTCCATAAAAGGACATATGTAGGTCACCCTAGCTACTAGAAAATGGTGATAGTAGTTAGATAACTGTATTATTGGCATGGAATGAAGCAAGACATTTCCCAATACATTGCAAAGTGCTTGGAGTTCCAAAAGGTAAAATTCAAGCATCGACACCCTACTGGACTATTGCAGCCTATATAGATACTAGAAAGGAAATGGGAAGTGATCTATATGGATTTTATCACAAGATTACCCAAGAAAATCATACAACATGACACAATCATGGTCGTATTAGATAAGTTGAGCAAGGAAGCTCATTTCATTCCCATAAAATCTACTTTTAAAGTCATTGATGTTGCCAATGTTTTTATGAAAGAAATATTCAAATTGCACGGTTTTCCTAAAACCATCATCTCAGACATAGATGTTAAGCTCACCTAAAATTTATGGAAAATATTGTTTGTCGGTTTAGAAATGAAATTGGCATTTAGCACAACCTAGTACCTACCATCCTCAAGCAGATGGTCAAACCGAAAGAGTGAACAAAGTGTTATAAGATATGTTACAGATGCATGTTATGCATCGGCCCAACCAATGAGAAGAATATATACCTTTGGTATAATTCGCATACAACAATGGTTATCAAGAATCATTGAAGATGATCACGTTCGAGGTTCTGTATGGAAAGAAGTGCATAGTTCCAATTAGTTGGGACAGACTAGTGGAAAAAAATACACTTGGTCTTGAATTGTTGAAAGAAATGGAAGAGGCCATAGTTAAGATAAAGCATAACCTGAAAATTTCCCATTATAGATAGAAGAGCTATGTTGATATTAAAAGAACCACTAAATAATTCAAAGTAGGAGACCACATGTATCTCCGAGTGAAACCCAAGAGAAGCTCCCCGAAAATGGGGATGTGTGCTAAGTTGGCTCCTCGATATTATGGACCATTTGAAATTCTAGAGAGAATAGGACCAGTAGCATAAAGACTTTCTTTACCACCTACTATTAGAGCACATAATGTATTCCATGTGTCTTTGTTAAAGAAATGTGTACATGATTCTAATCATGTTATTGATTGGACTATAATATAGGTGGAACGAGAGGGAGAATTCCATCCAAAACCTCAATGCATCCTGAATAGGAAAGAAACAAATCTATGGAACCGAGTTTTCGTGTAGGTCAAGGTGAAATGGAATCACTTTGGGGCAGATGAAGCTACATGGGAGCTGGAAGATGCCATGAAAATGGCATACCCATTTTTGTTTAATGTATAATTATATATACACTGAGTTTTAAACACCGATGATGGTGTTTATTTAAGGGGGTGTGGAATGTAACGCCTTGTTTTCCCCCAAGATTGTAATTATGCACAAACTTCATATATTAATGTGATGAGGCATGTAATTATGTTTTGATTTAATATAAACACTAGACTATTGATTGAGAGGGAACAACCTTGACAGTACTGGCGATGATACACCAAAGGAAATTTATGAGGCAGAGGGACTGATCGAACAATTATGATAAGTGGAGCTAAGATGTATCAGTGAAGAAAATAGGAAGCTTGCACAACAAGATAATATATTCTTGCAAACATAAGCAACTCCTACCAACATACATACTTATGTGAAAATCACATGAAAATTAAAAGAAGTCATAGAGGTGGTTGGGGTAGTTATTGAATATTGACAGTTGGTTCTTGCAGAGAAAAGACCAATTGGACAATTGATATGGGGACACCATGGAACCACCCCTTCATACTGGAAATAATAGACCACAGTTTATGTCTGCAAGAAGTTATAGAGATCTCAAGGGGATAGAGAAGAAGACTAGAGGATGAAAATAGAAGGACACGAAGAAAATAGATGAGCAACAGAGAACAGAGGAGACACAGGGATACATGCAACAACGAAACAGAACACATTGAACATAGAGAAGACTCAGAGAAGAGAAAGAGATAATGGGGCGCAGAGGTTTGGATGTGATGATTAAGGAAAAAAAGGAAAAAAAGGATCTTTTTGGAAGAAAATAAGAAGCTTGTCTGAGTTGTTAATGATCACCCTAAACAAAGAAGACTCAAATTCCCGAACTAGAGCATTAAGGGGACTTAGCTTGGTGATTACTAGAAAAAAAATGGCACTAGTAAGGGGAGGTCATTGAGGGATTGTTGAGCAGAGAAGGGACTCCATTATGTAGAGGAAATCCAGTTGAGAAACCACCTAATAAAATTGTGGAGACTCGAAGCTCAGTGGGAGGTGGAAACTTATGTTGTATCATAGGAGTAAGGAGAGTAACCTTCCTTGATAATAATAGACTCATAACCTTGTTGATTCAATTTCCTTGGTGCTATCATGGCTTGGCACGGGGGTGGCGTTTTGTAGAAAGTTACTTTGCAACAAGGCCTAAGGTTTGGAGGAAAGGTGTTCTCTCTCAATCAGTGGGGTTTGGAAATTTCCTTACCAGATAAGTGTTTACCTTCACTGGAACCATTTATGAATGATATATTTATATGCATGTGTAAATGTATGAATATAAGAGGAAAGTCAGTTGTTTAAAAATACATGGTTTGAATGCATGAAATTCGGGATATATTATGTTGTTTATTCCTGCACTGATAAGCGTGAAAATTATTTAGTATAGATTGTCGTGTACTTGATTATTTTATGTCTTTGTATGGAAGACTCTTAAATCATGCAATATTTCCCTTGAAGTTTCAATACCTTGCAATGGCCTTAGAGTGGTTTCAAACTCTTAAAAATAAGGACTAAATAATTGGCTAAGTCCCCAAAGCAGATTGTTATATCTTCATAAAATCATGTGCTAACAATAGGAGAGATCGCAGCCATTGATATGGTCGATTGACATATCTTAACCCTTCATTAGCGAAGGAAGGTCATTGTGAACGACCGAGTGACCGAGTGGTGTATAGTCCAACGACGTTGATAGTTGGGGAAAGGACAACAGTCGTAGACCTAATTAAAAGATAGAGGAAAAACCTAAGCCGTAGATCTTTGACGCATTGTCGTCGAAGGTAAAAATTGGGTGAACTGGGAGGAGGCCCGAATGCCGACGACATAGATAATCGGTGACACAACGAGTGTTGACATGTTTTTAGACAGAGGCGGAGTATGTGTGTTTTTCATTGATGGCGAAGCTCAACACGTTCAGATGGCAAAGATCAGCACGATCAGTAGCGTAGCGATAATGGCAAGATCAACAGTGTAAGATCAGAAGGAGGAAAACAATCAAAGCACGACAAAGGTTTCATTTCAGAGTTCTCTATTATACAGGTTGGTGCCTGTGTGACTGGAAGTTGAAGCTTCCATCCAGTTGGTGCTAGAACACTTAGGGAGTTGTTGCTTCCTTATAGTGGGTGCTAGAGAAACCAGGGAGTTGGTGCTTCCTTCTAGCGGGTGCTAGAGAAACCAGGGAGTTGGTGCTTCCTTCTAGTAGGTGCTAGAGAAAATAGAGAGTTCGTGCTCTCAGCAAGTTGCAGCTTGCAAAACAGAGGTTGTAGCCTCACAATGAGTTGGAGCTCATATGTATGATAATGTACAGAATGTAAAGATTACTTATCATATCAAGAAGAAGAGGTTTTTACCCTTTATGGGTTTCCTCAGGAAATATATGTCTCTGTATATTTCATATGTGTGACTGATATCGAATGTTCTATTTCTTACCTCTCTGCATTATTGTGATTTTCATTGAGTGCTCTGTAAATATTTTAAAATAAGCATAATTGTTTAAGCACGGTAACAACTGATTCAACCCCCCCCCCCCTCTCAATTGTCCAACAATTGGTATTAGAGAAGGTTCCTTTTATCTAAAGGTAGATCTGTAAGCTTAAACATGACAAGTCATGAAGAGACTTCAACCACTAAGACTCCTCTGTTTGATGGAACAAATTTTTCCTTTTGGAAGGTTAGAATGAGAACATACCTAATGGCCTTAGGTCTTGATGTTTGGGATGTAGTAGAGACTGGATAAATAAATCCTGTTGTGCTAGCTTCCAAGGATGATAAGTTAGAATTTAGATTTAGTTCTAAGGGAATGAATTCTATCTTGAATGGACTTGCAGAAGCTGAGGTTGTAAAGGTGATGCATCTTCAAACTTCCAAATAAATGTGGGATAAACTTATTAGCAACTATGAAGGAAATGAGAAAGTAAAAGAGGCCAAACTTCAAACATTTAGGTTGAAGTTTGAACAACTAAAGATGAATGAAGATGAAACAGTTAGCAAGTATTTTTTAAGAGTTGAAGAATTTGTGAATGCCATGAAGGGTCTTGGTGAGAAGATTGAAGAATCAATTTTAGTTCAGAATATTTTAAGATCTTTGCTTGATAAATTTAATCCAAAAGTCCCTGCAATAGAAGAACTAAATGATCTTAAAACTTTGTCATTGATAAACCCCTAGGAACTTTAACTACATATGAAATGATAATCAAAAAAGATAAATCCATTACTAGAGAAGCATATTTTAAAGCATACAAGAATACTGATTTAGATTTAGATGATATTGAGGAAAAATTTGTGAGAAGGTTAAAGAAAGGATCAGGAAAATACAAAGGTAAGTTTCCCTTCAAATATTTCAATTTTGGTAAGATAGGTCATTTCTCAAACAAGTGTCCACACAAGAAGAAGGACCAAAAATTTGAAGGTGAAGAGAAGCAAAAATCCAAAAGATTTGATAAAAAGAAAAGCTTATGTGTAAACAATGATGACTCCTCAGAAGACACCGATAGTGACTCTTCCTGTGAAGATAAGGTAAATGACTTCATGCTTATGGCCAAAGAGGATTATGATAATAAAAGCACAGGAAGTGATGATAATGATGAAGAAGCTGTGGTTGACTTGGAAAGAGAGTTGATCAATGCTTTGGAAGAGATTGACAGACTTAGACTTAAGAAGAGAAAGAAAAAAAAATTGTTGATACAGTTCAAGAAAGGCACTAAAAAACCTGATGAAGACTTTGCCTTGCTAAAAGTGGAATTAGAAGAGGCAAAGAAAATTGAGGACATTCTGAAACAACAATTATCAGAGAAGAAAGCAAGGTGTGAAGCCTTAGAAGAAGAAGTAGTGAAAACTAGAAAATAGATGGAGAAGTTTAAGGCATTGTATCACCAAACTCTGTCAAGTATTAAAGCTTCAGAAGGATTAACCTCCATTCTAAATTAGCAAAGAAACCCAAAGTTGAAAGCTGGCTTGGGGTATGAAGAAGGATCAAGTAGTGATCATCCAAGCAATACAAAACCTATCAAGTTTGTCAAATCCTCAAACATTGACAACAGTGACTCTGCAGAAAAAAAGAAAGAGAATCAGCCACCGAGAAGGAATGAAAGAAAAAGTATCAGAACCGAACCTGTAGATCAAAGAAACTATCAGCATGGAAGAAATCGACTCACTCAAAGAAGACAATTTTCTTCCAGGTACAAAGGATTTTTCTATGGATATTGTTTTTTCTGTTCTAACTTTGGTCACAAAGCTATAAATTGTTCTTTAAGATTTAGATATGAGCAATCAAGTTTTTCAAGAAGATTGAGACAACCAAGCAACAAAAAATCATAGACTATAAATCATGTGATGACTGAGAGAATGACACATGTGAAACACAACAACAATTATGAGCATAATAATCGTTATGATCTGTTATTCAGTGAACTAGAATGTTACAACTGCCATAATTGGACATAAAGCTGCAGGCTATCGCTTAAGAAACTATAAGCCAGATCTGAATCTTGCTGCTGAAAATTTCAAGGTTTGGAAGAAGAAAGAAGATGACCAGTGCGGATTAGTGTTATCAGCCCAAAGACAAAAGAATCCCTGATATATTGACAGTGGATGTTCCAAACATATGACTGGAGACAAAAGTAAGTTTCTAACTCTAAGTGAAAGCAAATCAGGGAATGTAACTTTTGGAAATGATGTACTAGGAAAAATAAAAGGTAAAGGAATGGTAAGTTTGAGTAATGGAAAAGGAAAATCTCAAGATGTGTTGTTTGTAGATGGTCTGAAAAATAATCTACTAAGTGTCAGTCAAGTTTTTGAAAAAGGATGTGAAGTTGTTTTTACTTCTAAACACTGTAAAATAAAGTCTTTGAGTTCAGGACAACTGGTTGCAAAAGGGATAAGAACATAAAACAATGTCTATGTGTTAAAAGAAGAAAAAGAAGAATGCCACTTAAGCAAATATGATGAAATTTGGTTGTGGCATAGGAGACTTGGACACCTAAATTTTGATCATATAATCAAGCTCAGAAACAATGGGGCAGTAAAAGATCTTCCTAAGATATCAAAGACATATGACTTTGTTTGTAAACCTTGCTAGATAGGAAAACTTACTCGCACTCAGTTCAACTCTAAAAACTTTCCATCAACAGAAAAACCTCTCCAGTTAGTACATATGGATTTATGTGGACCATCAAGGAAAGAAGTTACAGGAAAAGAAAACTATTTTATGTTGATTATTGATGATTATTCTATACTAACATGGGTTTCCTTTTTGAAGGAAAAATCTGAAGCATTTGAAAAATTCAAAGTGTTTAAGGCTCTGACTGAGAATCAAACAAGAAAAAGATTAAAGGAAGTAAGGTCTGATAGAGGAGGAGAGTTTAGTTCATGGAACTTCAAAGAGTTCTGTGATAAACTTGGGATCAAAAGAGAGTACACAATTCCAAGGACTCCACAGCAAAATGGAGTTGTTGAGAGGCAAAATAGATTAGTACAACAAATGACAAGATCAATGATGAATGAAAGGAACATAGCTCAGACATATTGGGTGGAAGAAATTCATACAACTATTCATATCCTTAACAAAGCTCATCTTAGGCCACACAGTGAAAAGACTCCTTATGAACTATGGTTTGGAAGACCTGCTTCAATCAAGCATTTTAAAGACTTTGGGAGTAAATGTTATATCAAGAACAATGATGAAAATATTGGCAAATATGATGACAGGGCTGATGAAGGTATCTTCTTGGGTTATGCTACAAACAGTAAAGGGTACATATGTTATAATAAGAGGCTGCATAAACTAGTTGATTGTGTAGACATAAAAGTTGATGAAGAAATCTCGGACAGAAATGTAAGCAGTGCTGAACCAAGCACATAAGATATAGTTGAAGATGAAGATGAATAGGTCCAAGGATCAGAAAGAGAAGAATCTGAATCAGATAAAGATACAAATACTCAGGCTGGCATAAATCAGTAGAAATAAACAAACTCACCTCTCAGAATTGTTAGAAAGAATCATCCTGAAAATCAGATAATTGGGGATATAAATAAAGGAGTTCAGACAAGAAGGAAATTGATTAAAGACTCAGAACAATCTCATGTTTCTTTTTTATCTATGACTAAACCTAAAAAAAATTATGAAGCCAGCCAACATGATGATTGGATTATAGCTATGAATGAAGAGCTTAATTAGATTGAGAAGAACAATACTTGGGAGCTTGTCCCTGGACCTGAAGATAAGAATGTAATAGTTTCCAAATGGGTGTTCAAAAATAAAATGAATGAAAAAGGACAAGTTGTTAGAAATAAAGCCAGATTGGTCTGTAAAGGGCATGCACAAGTTGAAGGTCAGGACTTTGATGAAACTTTTGCATCAGTGGCAAGATTGGAAGCCATCATAATGTTCCTTTCATATTCATGCCATAAGAACTTTAAAGTGTATCAGATGGATGTTGAGTCATCTTTTCTTAATGGAGATCTAGAGGAAGAAGTATATATGGAGCAACCTGAAGGATTCTCATTGACAGATAATCTTAATTATGTTTGCAAGATGAAGAAGGCCTTATATGGACTGAAACAAGCACCACAAGCTTGGTATTATAGACTGGACAATTTTTTACAAGACAAAGGGTTCAAGAAAGGTACTATTGATAGCAATCTCCACATTAAGTCTGAAGGTGATAATCTACTAGTTGTTTTGGTTTATGTAGATGATATTATTTTTGGTTGTACTAATGAATCATCTGTCCAGTGGTTTGCTAACTCTATGCAAACAGAGTTTGAGATGTCCATCATAGGAGAATTGTCATATTTTCTTGGTTTACAAGTAAATCAGAGATCTGCAGGAATATTTATCTCTCAAGAAAAATATTTGAAAGAGATGTTGAAGAAATTTCAGATGGAGGATTCCTCTCCTGTTAGTACACCTATGGTGGTTGGTTGCAAGCTCAATAAATATTATATGTCACCTGATGTTGATCAAAGGACATACCGATAAATGATAGGCAGTCTTATGTACATCACAGCATCTCGTCCTGATATAATGCAAGTTGTTGGAATGGTAGGTCGTTATCAGTCATCTCCTAAACAAAATCACTTGGTAGCTGTCACAAGGATATTCAAATACTTGAAGGGAACAATGACTTATGGTCTGTGGTATCCCATAAATCAGAATTTTCAGTTAACTGCTTATTCAGATGCAGATTGGGCAAACTGTGTTGATGAGAGAAAAAGCACCAGTGGAGGAGAATTCTTTCTGGGTGACTCATTAGTAGCATGGCTTAGTAAAAAGAAAGGATCTATTTCCTTATCAACTACAGAAGTAGAGTACATTGCTACTTCTACTTGCTGCACTCAGATTTTGTGGATGATCCAAACTCTTGCAGATTTGAAGGTAAACTATACTAATCCGATTACAATTCACTGTGATAACACTAGTTCCATTAGTGTCTCCAAGAATCATGTTCTTCACTCCAAGACTAAACATATCCCAATAAAATACCATTTTATCAGAGAACAAGTTACAAATAGAGTCATTTAGCTGAATTATATTCCTTCCACAGAACAGATAGTTGATATCTTTACTAAACCGTTAGCAGCAACCCCTTTTGGATATCTTCATCAAAAGTTGGGGGTTATAACTTCTTTCGTCTAATCTGTTCACCTGATTAGGGGGAGTACTTATTGAATATATGTTGTATTTCTAAGTTTCTCATAGTTGACAGGGGGAGTATGTACTGCAACAGCTCAGGGGGAGCATGTTTCTTCTTTGACATTGATTTAAAAGGGGGAGAAAGTGTGGTAAATTTCAAGGATGCTACAGTGGTGGTAATTTCAAGGATGCTATAGTGGTATAGTTGCATGTTTTTCAAGGGGTTGCCATCAATGCCAAAGGGGGATATTGTTGGCATGTTTTTAGACAGAGGCAGAGTATGTGTGTTTGTCATTGATGGTGAAGATCAGCATGATCAGATGGTGAAGATCAGCATGATCAGTAGCATAGCGATAATGGAAAGATCAACAGTGTAAGTTTGGAAGGAGGAAAACAATCAAAGCATGACAAAGGTTTCGTTTCAGAGTTTCGCAGATCGGGAAATCCAAAGGAAAGAGGTTCAAACTTGCAATATGTGAAATCGCGATAACAATCTTGACCGTTGGAGTCATAGGACACGTGGCAAGCAATTGGAATTTCGTTGACTTGCACATTGGAGGAGTCAACGGAGCATGGTGTGGGAACTCGCGATATGCAAGACCATGAAAAGATCTGGACCGTCAAATCATTGAGATCGTCGACCGTTGATCAGGCATGACAAAGGCCCATGAAGTTGCGAAATCATGATAAGATCTTGACCGTTGATCCAAGAGGGACATGTGGCAAGGGATTAATTCTTCGCTGACTAGAAATTCAAAGGAAGGAAATGCTCTAACCTTGCAACTCGCGATATGCGAAATCACGATAAGGTTTGTCCCGTGGTCATTGACAAGGTCACATTGTCGAAGGCTTAAGGGAAGAAGCTAGTAGTGTTAAGCTCCATCTCGGAGTTTCGGCGATTGCGACTTGGAGTATCGAAACCCTTCATCACAAGAATCGTGATATGCGAGATCGCGATGATATCTAGACCATCGGATCATAGGATATCTCGACCGTTGATCAGGCTCGATGAAGTTCATAAGTTTGCGAAATACAAAGCACCTTTTGGCGCAGCCTGTGGCCACAACCGGTGATCACGTGAGGGGAAGAAGCTAGCGGTGCTAAGCTCCATCTCGAAGTTTCAACGATCGTGACTCAGAATGTCGAGACCCTTCATCACAGGAATCGCGATATGTGAGATCGTGATGAGATCTGGACCGTTGGATCATTGGAGATCTTGACCGTTGATCAAGATCGATGAAGTTCATAAGTTCACGAAATCTGAAGCGCCTTTTGGCGCAGCCTGTGGTCATCGTCGGTGGTCACATGAGGCGAAGAAGCTAGCGGTGCTAAGATCCATCTCGGAGTTTTAGAGATCGTGACTTGGAGAGTCAAGATGCCTCATCCCCAGATCCACAAAATGAAAGTCACAAAATCACCTTCTGAACAGGCGTGTGGTCACCACCTGAGGCCACATGTGAAAGGAAAGATGAAAGGTGCCAAAGGCACAAGGCTCAATAGGTTCACAGTGTAACTGCTAGAAATGACTGATGGTTTATGCCATAGGACTCGAAGAGACTTGAGGGTGATCGCCAGAGAAGATGAAGAGTCTCAAGGAATCTTCTAGTGGAATGAAGACTGTTCATAGAGGCTATTGACATATGTAAGACCGTTGGAGCCTGGAACTGCAAGAGAGGGAATGAGCTTGACTGTGATAGAGAAGATGAAGAGTCTCGACTGTTGGAGAGGCTAAGGAATCTCGACATAATACCCAGTGATGATGGACGCATGGGTTTAACCGCCAGAGAAGCTGAAGAGTTGCAATGATGATCAAGTAGAGCACTCGACATGGGGAGAGCATGCAGAAGCATTGTGAATAGAGGATGCAGAAGAGGCACATAGAGGATAAAAATGCAAAACAGAGAAGAGATTGGGGGTTGTTGAATGTGATTAATGGGTGTAGAAGGAATCAGAGTGCAGCTGTTGAAATGCACAGAAGAGGAATGGTGCATAGAAGGGACACGGTGCACAGAGCATAAAAGGTAGAAGAACATAAAGCGTAAGGAAAGTGTGCAGGAAGACACTGATGCAGATAGAGCAGAGCAGTGTAGCAGAACAATGATGAGACCGATAAGCCATTGATAAATATTGTATCACTGTGATAAATTTATAGATAGCAAAATTTATATCTCAGGGTGGTAGGGAGGTGCTAGGGAGGACTATTGTCCTTAGAGTTTCAAGTGGGTGCTTGAACACGGGGAGTTGTAGCTTCCATCTGGTTGCAGCCAGAAAAGCCAGGGTGGTAGGGTGGTGCAAGGGAAAACTGTTGTTCTTTGTTATACAGGTTGGTGCCTGTGTGACTGGAAGTTGGTGCTTCCATCCAGTTGGTGCTGTAACACTTAGGGAGTTGTTTCTTCCTTCTAGTGGGTGCTAGAGAAACCATGGAGTTGGTGCTTCCTTCTATTGGGTGCTAGAGAAACTAGGGAGTTGGTGCTTCCTTCTAGTAGGTGCTAGAGAAAACATAGAGTTGGTGCTCTCAACAAGTTGCAGCTTGCAAAACAGAGGTTGTAGCCTCACAATGAGTTGGAGCTCATATGTATGATAATGTACAGAATGTAAATATTACTTATCATATCAAGAAGAAGAGGTTTTTACCCTTTATGTATTTCCTCGGGAAATATCTGTCTCTGTATATTTCATATGTGTGGTTGATGTCGAATGTTATATTGCTTACCACTCTGCATTATTGTGATTGTCATTGAGTGCTCTGTAAAGAGTTTAAAATAAGCATAATTGTTTAAGCACGGTAACAATTGATTCACCCCCCCCTCTCAGTTGTCCAACAACGAGAACCAACGATCCACCGATGGGAAAGAGGAATATTAGTTGTCGATCTTCCATGAGACTTGTTCACACGAGGAAGGAGGATGATGAAGTCATGATGGATGTGGCATGATAGCAAAGCAGCCAGAGCATCCTTAGGATGACAGGTGCCAACTGTCGGTTGGTTGACGAGGATCTGGAGAGGAAAGACGATGATAATCGTTGATCTTGTTGGAGATTTGACAAAGTGATCTAGACCATTGGATCTAGATGCATCGTCATCCGAAATGTGAGAGGTTGGCATGGTCACGTTCAACAAAGAAATGTTGACAATGATGGGAGTCGAGGCTAATGACAACCATTGATCAGCTGAGCGGCGAGGTGAAATATCCATCTTAGATATCACATGTCACATTCGCACACCGTGTAAACCATTGGGATTCAGTAGTTAACTCTCGTTCCAAAATACATCGCCAATGTGCTTAGAACCGTCGAGATCAAGGGTTGTGAGCCATAGGATCTAGGGACAGTGCACTTTAGTGTATCCTCGTTAGACGTTTTGGGATAGTGAGAGTGATCCACAGGATAAGAAATCCCAATGACGACGAAAATGGGCCAAGGGATTGGGCCCGAGTGATAATCACATAAGTGGTAGCAGCCACGTCAAATGGTACAAGTAACGAGGTTCCACGTGAGAGTGAGGTGGAGTTTAACTATGAAATCTTGGGAAACTTTAGGAGGCTATAACTTTTGATTCTGAGCTCGGAATTGAGCATGGCCATAAGCATTGTAAATATCTTGATGAGAAGAATATGATGATACATTCGGGAAGTGATTTTGAGATAGTCAAGAAGAGTGAAAAATCTAATGCCCCTCCCCTTAAAAGGATACTTAGGGGGTTGAGTGTGTTACATTATGATAAAAAATTAAGAATCAACTTATATATTCTCTAATTGATTACACAACTCATGAATCTTAATGACATCTACAATAAGATCATTCAATGCAAAACAAGTCTTGTAAAACAAATCGTCCAATACCAAACAAGTCTTGTAAAACAAATCGTCCAATACCAAACAAGTCTTGTAAAATAAGAGATTCATATTGACCAACAACCATGATTTTCAAAATTATCAATAAATTGTGAGTTATATTGAAACTTGAGATACATGGAAGGTAGTTGCAATATTAAGGATGTGTCATGGAACATAGACCCATGTTTTTTTTTCATAATACATATAATTCCACAAAGAACTAACTCACACACCACCAATTTGCAAAAGTTTCCAAATGTCACGTACTTATATTTAATAATTTTACAATTTCATTTCATTTAATTTATCAAGATTGTTTTTGAATCTATATTAGTATTAACAGTTGTACTATCACATGATAATAATAATTACATGTCATGAAAACCTAACCTATAGAATTGATTTATAATCTTGTTTTTATGATTTAATAACTTGGAAATGGAATTTATGAATTAATAAAAAAATAACATTAAGATTTATTGTAATTGTTTTGTAAATTAGATTTAATGTAGTTTGAGTTTTTTTAGAAATAATGCTTGAGTGAATATTTATAAGATTAAAAATTAAAATTAACGGTTGTGAAGAAAAGAATTTGACCATTTGTAAAAATGATTAAAATAATAAAAAAACATTTAAACATAAAATCTATTTAATATCATTATTAAAATTAAATAATAATAATAATAATAATAATAATAATAATAATAATAATAAATAAATAAAATAAATATTTAAATGGTTATCCAAAAATGGAATGCTTCACTCGTAGGTTTAATGTATTTATATATCTCAATTATAGAATAAAAGTTCTTCCAACCTTTTATATCAAGGTGTTTTTGTCCCCACAGCTTATAGAATAGCACTATTAAGAGTGTTAGTAGTTTTACCCTGTGTATTGGAATAGAGTAGTTGATTCACCCAATCACAAAAAAAAATAAATTAAAAATTAAAGTATTTTTGTTTTTTTTAATTTATGAAAATAGATTCTTATCTTTTTCTTTTTTTAATTTTTCATATGTTATAATAATATATTATTATAAAATATTAGTTTTGATATTTTGTACAATATTGACTCTTTAGTTTTTCAATATGTTATAATAAAATATTAGTTTTGATATTTTGTACAATATTGACTCTTATTGTGTCTATTATTCCATAATTTTTTTAACTTAGATGTTATAATGTTTTTATCATTAAAGCATTATTTTAAATTACATTTTATATTTTAATGAAAAAATAAATTTTAAGTAAATTTGTTTTTAAATTAACTAAATTATTATTATTATTATTTTATTTTTTTTGTACTGGGGAATCGGAAATTGGGGTTACCACTATAACCGCATGAGTAAAATTTCCTTCTATTTACACGACACTTGCCAATACGTTTACATCCTTGCGGGCATAACTAAATAAAATATTATATTGAATAAATTGTTTTATTTTTTATTTTAATTTTAAAATTTTATGTCTTGGTCTAAATATTCTACAAAACAATTTTTTTTGGCCATATTTTTAAGGGGACATTTGTCTGATAAAAAATTGTTAGATTCTCAAATTTGAGTAATTATTTCTGTATAATTTGAGTGTCCTAAGGGTTTTTCAGCTTGCTAGATCCATTGCTGCATTCAAAAATGGTTTTTAAATAACAAAAAATAGTGATTTTGTGCAAATTTATGTTGCCAAATTCTAATGAAAAAAACCATTTAGCAAAAATAAATTTTAAATAATAAAAAATAATGATTTTGTGTAAATTTGTGTTATCAAATTCCAAATTGGTGGTAAGGAAGGCGGGAGGAAAAATTTGAAATGGAGGCGAACCAGGCGACCAGAGATCTATCGGGTGGTCCAAGGCCCCGTTTATTTCAGTACCACTTAGTCCTTCAGAGATCCTCTCTCTATCCTGCTCCTTAGCCTCCTGGCGGAATCCGGTTTACCTCTCCAGTTTATAACAATCTTCTCGTTTATCCCTCCCGATTACTGTCATCTTTCTTACCTGAGTTAGCTGTACCACTTGTCTATTTAGTCTTCTGTCTGCCATCAAAGCGTTCCGAAAGGGACCGGTCCTTTTCATCTTTGCTTTGAACCGTTGCTTTACTGTTTTTTACTGCGACCTCATCGAACCTCCCCTCTTTCCCACTCTGGTCCAAAACATGGCTTTTCAGTGGGCCTGCAGCGATCCCTAGCTCTTATTTTAATGGACTCTTTGACCAAGGCTCTCATGCACCCATCTGACGCACTTATCTGGAAACAGGTGGGATTTTTCGACCAAGTGGACTCTTTAGAAAAGAGGTTACCATCGTTCTCTTCCATTCCCTGTACCAACTGTCCAGTTGTGCAAGACACCCTCCCTCTGACTTCTACCCCTCTCCCGAGACCCTCACATCCTGCTTCCGACAGACTCCCTCAAAACTGCCCAAACAGACCTTCATCTACTACTGTTCATAGTGTCCCTCCTGTCCCCCACCGAGTAGTCTCCAGTAGTCGCAAGGTGTGGAAATCAAACAAGAACAATAGAAGGTTGGTTTTGGGTGATGGAGTGGGTCTAGAAGACCTCTTCAAGATGTCTCTCAATGCACTGGTTGGTTGTATATCATACAAAAGTATGAGCCCTCAACCACTAGAAGACTGGATAAATTCCCAGTGGTCTCCGATCTTGGGATACTGTCCTAAAATTTTACACCTAAAAAAGGGTTGGCTCGGTTTCCTTTGCAGATCTCCTGAAGATGCCTCTCAGCTTTTATCCTCTTTTTGGGTCATTGGGGGAAGCAGCCTCATGCTCAAGCACTGGCGACTGGCCTTCAACCCAGACATAGATTATTTCCAACTCAGACATCTTTGGGTATTGCTACCGGGTCTTCCACTCCACTTCTGGAATAGGGAAGCTATCAGAGTGATTGGTGACTCACTGGGCAAGTTCATTGCTTTCAACCCTCTGTCCCTCACTGGATCCTCGATAAAGATGGGTAGGGTATTTGTGGAGATGGATATATCAGCTGGACTGCCAGAAAATCTTGAGATCACATGGAGAGGATACAAGATGCTTCAGACACTCGACTACCTCGGTCTACCTTTCCGTTGCAATCTTTGTCAAGAAACTGGTCATCTACGCCGCACTTGCCCTGGTAAGTCCTAGACTAACCCCACTGAGGATGATGACCTGCTTCTTAATCCCCCTAATTACATGGATGCTGATCCTTCACTTCAGTCTTTTCACTCGCTTCCTGACCCACCCTCCCCTCCCCCTCTTGGACAGCCAGAGCCTCTGACGACTAAAATTTTCCATCATTGCCCCTCTCTCTTTAACTCCCTTACTGCTGCCGAAAAGATTACTATCAACTGCTCATCTTTTCTTTCGACCTCCCATTTGGCTTCCCTCTCTCCCGAAATTGGGTCGATCCAGCCTTCTCCCCCTGCACTGACACCTCTCTTCAACTCCCATCAAGCGACAAATGATACTACTCGATCCCGTATCCCCTCTCCCCCCACACTTCCCATGACCTCCCAATCGTCCAGTCAGCACTGCATACCTTCCCCCTCACACCCTCTCCCTCCGTCCTTATCGGCCTGCCACCTTAGTGTGCTCACCCCCATCGGCTCCTCCTCAGCTTTGCCTATTGTACTCCCAGGCATGGGCCATCCTGCCAATAGCGAGGATACTCTACTTACTGATCTGGTTTCCTCGACCTGTCCATCCTTTAGTGTGGAATCTTCTACTCCTTTACCAATCTACCGTGGAAATGAACTCATCACACAATCATCGAATGCTGGCACCTCATCTACCTTACTTAATGTAAAAAACCAAAAATCTTTTTCTTGGTCACGAGGTCTGGGTGCAGAGCTCTCTCCACTTCAAACATGGAGTTCCAGGAAGAAGAAGGGGCTTCTTACTTCTCAACAATCTACTCCGATCGAACCTACACTTGATGGAAAGGCCCTTAGAGCATTGAAGGCCATCGCTCGTTCCAAATAATGATTGTACTCTCTTTAAACATACGAGGAATCAGAGGCATCCTCAAATCTGCATCCTTCAGAAATCTTCTCGAGCACACCAATCCGGACGTCATTTTTCTACAGGAGACCTTCTCTTCTGAGCAAAATTCTAGAGCTTTCTTGCACTCCTTTCGTTCTTCTTGGGTCTCTATGGCTGTTAGCGCCTTGGGAAAATCAGGTGGCCTGCTAGTGGCATGGGACCCAGGTATTTTTGACTTGAATCCCTACCTAACTTGCGGTGGCTTATTGCTAGTGGGTCTCTGCTCAGCTACCAACCAAGACCTAGCGTTTTTAAATGTATATGGCCCCTTTCAAGATAAACTACTTTTCTGGACTCTTCTTGCTAACAGTGGGATTCTGTCCATACCCAACCTCATCCTGGGAGGTGACTTAAACATCACTCTCTCGGTCGACGGACACTGGGGTGGACTCTCCTTGCCTGGACCTAGCTCAACTTTTTTCAGAGACCTTTTCCTTACCAATAACCTCATAGACATCTTGCCTTCCAGACTTATCCCCACCTGGCGTAACAGGAGATCTGGGACTGAAGCGATTGCTAGAAGACTTGATCACTTTTTAATATCAGATAGTTACATGTCCTCCACAGCCTCCCCAACCTCCTGGGTAGCGCTTCCTTACTTTTCTGACCATGCACCCATTCTACTAAAGCTGAATTTTCTCCTCCATCTTAAATCTTACCCTTTCAAATTCAATCACCACTGGCTAACATCTACTGATTACACCGATCTTGTGCACTCTGTCTGGTCAGACCAGTCATTTCAAAGTGAAACAAATCCCGAACTGAGAATTGTTTGAAAGCTTAAGGTACTTAAAACGTAGTCTAAATCCTGGAGCAAACGTAAAAAGGATTCGGAGGCGACTCTACTATTCAACTTAGAGTCTGAGATTAATAACTTCATTTTACTCTCCTCCTTTGCCGCCTTGTCAATAGAGGACTCCGATACTTGAAAGCTGCTTGAGAAGAACAGAGCTCATATTTTGCGTGATGAGGAAATGAAATGGAGACTCCGAAGCCGAGCGACCTGGCTCAATTCGGGGGACTCCAATACAAAATACTTCCACAGTTTAGCTAATCACAACATAAACAAAAAACTGATATGGTCAATCCAGAATGACAACAGCGAGACTCTCTGAGATCAAGGTGCAATCAAAGCGGAGGCTGTCTCTTTTTTTGGTAAGCTATTCAAAGCCAACGAAATTCATTATTATCCTGAAAAAGTTGCAACTGCTAGACTCTTTCCAAATTTGGTATCTTCTACTGAAGCGTTCGATCTCTACAAGCCTGTTACACTACCGGAGATCAAATATATTTTAACCCATTTCAAAAGAGAGAGAAGTCCAGGCCCCGATGGCTGGACTACATAATTCTTCTCCTTCTTCTTCGATCTTGTTGGGTCGGATCTCCTACAGATGGTGGAGGACACCTACATCAAAGGTAAGGTTCACAATAGTCTTAACTCCACCTTCCTGGTATTGATCCCGAAGGAAAATCAACCTGAATCCTTCACTGACTTCATACCAATATCCCTGTGCAACCTTATTTACAAGATTGTTTCTAAAGTTATTTCGAACTGGATGAAGCCGATCCTGGAAAGGAGTCTATCGGCTGAGCAACATGGTTTTCTAAAAGGGAGAAGAATACAAGATGCCATTGGGGCTGCTCACGAGAGCATCCACTCCATTAAACAGAAAAATCGAAAGGCGTTGATTTTGAAAATTGACCTCAAAAAGGCTTTTGACAACATCAATTGGACTTTCCTAAGACTTATCCTACACTCGGTGGGTTTTGGCATCAAGTTCACGAAATGGATTATGTCTTGCGTCACTATTGCTAGCTTTGCGGTGCTGATTAATGGGGAGGTAACAAACTTCTTCAAAAGTGAATGGGGGCTCCGACAGTGATGCCCTCTCTCTCCGTACCTCTTCATTCTTCTCATGGACAACCTGAGTCTTCTTCTTGCAAAATACATTTCAGAACACCACATATCAGGTATAAAGGTATCAAGGCTTATCAAGATGGTACATCTCATGTTTGTGGATGACATTCTCATAATGTCAAAACCTGATCTTTCGGAGTGGCTAGCGATCTTGGAGGTACTCAAACTTTTCAGCTCAATCTTGGGGCTATCCATTAACCCCTTTAAATCCACTATACACTACTGGGGTTTATCCGAAGCTGAGCTTGTGCAACTCAAAAAATCTATCCCTTTCACTTTCATTGATTTGAAGGATGGCTTCATTTACCTGGGTTACAGGCTGAAACCGAGAGTCTCTTCCAATGCAGATTGGTACTGGTTAGTCGCTATATTTGAGAGGAGAATTGGATTCTGGTGCAATAAGTGGTTGTCCCTGGGGGGACGTCTCATTCTGGTCAAATCAGTTCTTGAAGGCCTTGTTGTTTACTGGATGACCCTCGCCCGAATCCCAAACAAGATCATCATACTGCTCCGTAGACTCTCCTTTAATTTTCTGTGGAACGACCTTGCCGGAAAACGCCAGTTTCACCTGTGTAGCTGGCAGTCACTGGCTAGGCCTCAAAAGTCAGGGGGCTGGGGGCTCAAAAATCTCTCCACCTTCAACACAACGCTCCTTGCTTGCTCCTTTTGGAGAGCTATCACACATGACAATATCTGGCATCGCGTCATTATGGACAAGTATCTCGGCGCCCTTCCTCTTCTCTCTTAGCTTCGGATGACTACTCTTGAACTGGGTCGGGCTTCACCCTTCTGGAAGGGTCTGCTCTCAGCCTCGCCGGTAATTCTTCATTAGCTTTGGTGGAAGCCAGGATCGGGTACCGAGATTTCTCTCGGTAGGGATAAAGTCCTCGGATTGGATAATCTATCGATCTTATCGCCCCACCTCTGTTCTTTGCTTTCTTCTCAACATTTCGATTTCCTGGCACAGATGAGAGAGGTTTCTTGCGCCCTACACCTCCCAGACCATTGGCTACATAGCAGTACGCTCCAACTACAAGGTTCCATGGCATTGGAATGGGATGATTTTACCATTGCACTCAAATCGGTGGGTATCTCTCTCCGGAACTCATATGACACTCTCTTGTGGGTCGGAGGTGATGGCTTGGGCTTACTTACAGTTAAAAATGCCTATGCGGCCCTTCTCCATACATAGCTCATCGTTGTTGATTCTTCGAGGCATCACCAGATCTGGAATTGGCATATCCCTCTCAAGCTCGAACTTTTCTTTTGGCTTTGTGTGAAGGACAGGGTGCTCACGTGGGAGGCTCTTTGTAGACACGACTGGCAGGGTCTTGGGATATGTCCCCTTTGCAATCAAGCCACTGAAGATATCCACCATATTATGATTCACTGTCCTTTCACTTCCCATATATTGAACCTCTTATCCCTGCATTACTCACTTCCGTTGGCCTGGAATGGCGTCACCATATCTGATTGCCTCTCTTCTTGGATATCGGACAGATTGGCTCCTCATCCATTGGTTGCACAAGTCTGTTGGCAGATCTGGATTGAGTGGAACCATGCAATTTTTTAGGGTCGGCCCCCCTTCTGTCAAGCGGTCCTCCACCAAGTTATTTCCTCCTTCAATTGGCAACTGACCACAATAAAGAACATCCATTATAAATCTTGTGAATACTCATTGATGGATGGTGGTACCTTAGTTTGTTTTGATGGCACAGCTCTATCAGACAGTGTTTTCTACGGGGCTGGTGGCACATTCAAGTCTCATCCGTTCAGAATCACAAAATGGTATTTAAACTGTGGTGTGGGATCTAATACCAAGGCCGAGCTTATGGGCCTGTGGGCATCTATCTCCCTTGCCTCCTGCTGGTCATTAAATCATCTACTGGTTCTAGGAGACTCTAGAGTTATAATAGATTGAATCAATAAACAATGCTCGCTACATTCTGTACACATTGAGGGATGGAAACAACAAACTCTGTAGCTGGCCAAGCTCTTCACCGACGTACACTTCCATCATTTCCCCAGATATCATAATACTGAGGTGGACGCTTTATCCAAAAGGGCTCTAATTGTTGTGGCTGGGCATCTCTCGGTATATCACTGTGACAATGGCATTGAGAGCCCTATCACCACTTACAATCTGTTCGAATCATAGCAGCGTTCTTTACCATCATATTACATGTGTTTTTAAATGTCTATTTATCTTATACATTCAAGCTCTCTCCCCTCGCTTGAGTGGGCATAGACTCGACTGCTCTTCCAGTATTGCTGCCGCACCGGTTATATTTGTATCAGTCTGCATTTAGACCACCACTGTCCTTGATTATCAACAACAGGTTACAAGCTTTGTAAAAGAATTTATACATTATATAAATTTGAGAAAATTTTCTTCTTGGAAAATTCCAACCCAAAAAACTATTTAATAAAACAGTGAGGAAACGCCTAAAATGATATTTATCTATATATCTAAATTTTGAAATTGTATTCACAAAACTAAAAAAAAATCCGAAGGAAGGCCGTTCAGTGAAAGTCGTGCAAACTTCATAAGAATCCGGTTTTCTATCTGTTCATAGAATGAGTATTGATGGTTCCGACCTCCACGTCTTGCGCTTGTATCTAAGTAGGCATCCTGCCAGGGGCGTAACTCTACTTGGAAATATTTGAACACGCAGTCCAAGATCAACACTACTTGAAGGGTTTCATGATCCTATCAGAACTGAACTGTAGATATTAATGGCTTCTCAAATATATAAGGTCTAACTTTGACCTTCTTCATCCTGCTTGAACAATGTTCTTCTTATATTTTATAACAAGATGAAACTATTGCAAAAATATCATCCATTTAAATTGTCTTTATTATTGGATCTTACTCTAAGTCTATAAGCATTGCAATTTTTGGTGATTAGTATTGATAATGGTCTCTTTATTATTGGATCTTACTCTAAGTCTATAAGCATTGCAATTTTTGGTGATTAGTATTGATAATGGTCTCATCACCCAATAAATAGTGCTTCCACTTCTTCACTTCCTACACAAAGGTATAAACTTCATTATCATATGTAGGTTTGTTTAGTACCATGGAATAACTCTTAAAGGTAGCATAAAAGCCACTCCCTTGCATTAATAATGCAATCATAACACACCCACTAACATATGTTTCCAATTGAAATGGATTCTATAAGTTAGGTAATTCTAGGACTATGGATCAATTGATTTTGTACTTCAAATCTTCATTTGAATTATGCTTATTCTTACCCAATTGTATAATCTTACCATTGGTTGTTACTTCATGAAGTGACATTACCAAAATTGAAAATGGTGCTATGACATTTCTTGGTATTAATCAACTTCAATGAAACTTCTAAATTCTATAGCATTAGTAAGAGTGGTCTATTTAAGGATGGACTCTATCTTTGCAAGATCAATCTTTAGTTCACCTCACCAATCAAATGCCCCAAATACACTAGGGACTACCTAACAAACTCATGCTTCTTTATGTTTTCTAGTAGATAGTGTTTCCTCAATGTCTCTAGAACTTTCTTGGGATGTACAAAATGCTCCTCCCAAGTACTGTTGTGTAGATATACTATGAAAAATGAATCTATCAATGGGAATAACACATCATTCATTAAATTCATAAAATTATTTGATACATTACTTAAAATAAATGCATTACTAACCATTCATACAAGCATTGCTTTGTCTTGAATGGGGCTTTCAAAGTGCCTTCCTCCTTGATATGGAATTGATGATATCTAGATTTCCAATCTAGTTTGGTGACATACTGATCCAAGTGGATATTAGTTTCCACCCACCTCTTCAAGTGACTCAACATGCTTCTCCATCTTGGCAATCTTGTTATGATATTCTGGGATTTTCTAGGTCCTAAACTTCTCGGGCCATTTCGAGGCCTTAAATGATGTTTTTTGAGAAGGGACAAGGGCCTGTGTTTAAATTTGGAAAACCCAGGCCATGTTGTTTTATTGTAGTATTGAGTTATATCTTTCCAACAATCTACTATGCGTGCCAAACAAAGATTGTATGTGAAATTTACGCTCCCAAAAGTTGATGTAGAAATTAACACCCAAAAATACCTTTTGTCATTTCAAAAACACCTTTTGGTGCTTCACTTCCTAGGTTTAGGGTTTTGAACCTTTAGGGTTCTTTCTTTATGTTAAAATTCCATCATTTCGACCTCTTGTTGGGTCTTTTTGCAAATGAGAATAGCCTCCATCTCTCACCCTTCAAAGATAAGTTACCACCATTATAGTCAATTTGTGTTCTACAGTATTATGTTATTGTATTCATTATAGAAGTTGGGTTTTCACTATATTACTGTCATCTTTTCTATATTTCAGTGTGTGTTTCATTTTGCTCCCTATACAATCTATATCAATGGTATTAGAGAAATCTTCTTCTTTTTTTCTCGGTGCATGTCCCCAATGAGGTTAGTGTATAGAGAGTTGGGTTTTGAGCTAGTTTCACTAGGAGATGACCGCTCTCACCAACCTAAGCAACCTCCCATGGCGGGGGGGGGAATCCAGATGAAGGAGTAAGAGATCATATAAATATGTTTCTTGAGGAATCCCTTGTGTGACAGAGGAATGATATGATGGACAACGTCTCCTAAATCCTTCAACAACTGCCAACGACATGCAAGGCACCTTCAACAAGAAACCATTTTGTAGGTGCGACACCCTTCAAGGTACAAGTCAAATTTGATATCCCTTTATTTGAAGTCCATATAGATGCAGATGCTTTGGAGAAATGTTTAAATATGCTAGAGGGTTATATTCAAAAAAAAATTGACACTCCTTAAATCCCTTTCCCATGTCAAATATTAGTGGGAAAGTTATTGAGCGAGACATGACAAATTTGAGTCTATAAAATTCGAGATAGGACCCACTTGGGTAGCCTTTTTTTATTCCTTTGAGGAGGAATTCTACCCTGTTGAAAGCTATAATGACTAATACATGCGATGGAAAACTATGTATCAAGAAAGAGACCAAACAGTACCATAGTACACTAATATATTACATACCTTGCCATCAAATATAGGTATCAAAGACTCTAAGAAACACTTGGTTTTAAAGTACCACAATGGATTACATAGGTACATCTGAGCATAGATGGATTTATTGGACATATACTCACTAGGAGTTGCTTATCACTATGCTATCAATATTGAGTAGAAATTTAAGTAGTGGAATAAGCAAGAGTTTGGGTCTACAAAACTACCACAATAGAAGTATGGTTAAGGTATCCCTAACTCACGGCATAAGGGAAAGAGTAGGGAGAGTCAACCTTGAGAAAACAATTCCAAGATTAACAAATAAGGGTAATGAGAATTCAAATAAGGACACTAGGAAGTTTTGTTAGTTCCACAAAATCCCCTGGCACAACATTGATGAATGTTGCTCGAAAAAATCATTGTTGGATGAGCTTAAAGAAAAATATTCAGACCCTGACTCGGACTCTGATTCAAAATAGGATAAGGGAAGCAAATCATCGATGCATAACCCATTTCTACCATCAAAAACACAAATATCCAACCAGACAAGTCATAAGATCTTGGGGAGGGGGAGCACTTCTTCCATTCACAGATGTGGGTGAAGGGGACCCCACTACATTTTGTTGGTGATAGTAGGAGCTAGAAGAACCTCATATTAATCGAGTTCATCAAGGGATTGAAGTTGTTAAAAACACCACATCCCCAACCATACACCAATAGTTTATTTAACTAGGGATGAGACCTTCACGTTAGCCAGTAGTGCCTCATGTCCTATGATATCAAGCCCTTCAAAGATGAGGTATTGTGTGATGTTTCCCCACTCAAAGTTTGTGATGTTAATTTAGGACAACCTTGTCTGTGGAAATGTCATGTTGTTTATGAACCCTGGCCATGTAATGTCATTATTACTTTGGGAAGTCATCCCTACAGGGTACCAAAGGTAGTTTCGACTACTGCAATTTCATTGATCTCGGGAAAATAGTGTCGAAAGGTAATCTCTCAGACTAAAAAGTTTGTCCTCTTCATGGTTTGATCAGAAGGTGGATGAAAGGTCATCGCAACCACCACAACTTCAGCATAGTATCTCTCTACACAACATAATCAGGTTGATAAGGTTGCAGAGGAATATAGAGACATATTCACCTAACCTATAGGGGTGTCTCTGCACTGTGAGGTAAAACATCCCATTGACTTAATATTGGTGCTCCCTTACCTAATGGTCCACAATCAAATTCATGAGCACATTCGAAAGGGCCACAATCGACTAAGCTCGTCACCTTGTGGGAGCCCAATTGTGTTAGTGCAGAAGAAGGATGGTACATGGTGACTTTGTATTTATTATAGAGCTTTGAAGAAAACCATTGTCAAGAACTGATGCTTGATCCCATGAATTGAAGATATTATTGATCATCTTAAGGGTGCATGGTGCTTTAGTAATATTGATATGAAGTTAAGCTACCACCAAGTTTTGATAGAACAAATCGATGTATGGAAGACAACATTCAAATCTAAAGAAGGCCTTTTCATGTGGTTGGTCATGCCTTTTAGCTTGACCAATGCTCCGGTGACATTCATGAAGATGATGGATGATATCTTACCATTGTTCACAAATTATTTTGTGGACATATATTCAATTGACATCCCCATCTTCAGTTGGACTTGGGAAGAACATTTGCAGCACATTCAGTAGGTCCTAAGCACCCTACGTGAACCAGGTGGATATTGGTGGCCACCCACCTGTTCCAAATTCCAATTGGATCATCTTGATAGTTTTTAGTTCAACACGTTTCTCTGTAATGGGGACATTTATTTGTAATTATGGGTTCTTCACTTACAGGGTTGTCCTAAACCCCTACACGAAATCTAGGTGGAAAGTGGTGGCCGCCCACCTATTCCAACTGGCTTATTTTGGAATTTTTCCTGTCAGCACATCTTTTTGTACTTCCATGGCCGTTTTAGGGATATAAACAAAAAAAATTTGGTTTTCCATAGTCAAATTGTAGACGAAGTCACAATTTGATGGCATAATGTGCATTTCTCAAAAATACCTTTCCAACGAGATACCACGCGCCTAAAATTGAGGTCGTATGCAAAATATATGACCACGGAAAGTTGAGGTAACAACTTACCCATTGGAGCCCACATAACTTTTGGTGTTTCGTCTCCTAGGGTTAGGTTTTTGGATGTATAGGGTTTTGGCATTCATGTTTATCATAAAAATTCCTTCTGAGCCTCATTGTAATCATCTTCTTGCGAATGAGCGTAGTCATCACATCTCTTCTCAGAGATAAACCTGCCACCAATGTAGTGAGTCTTGCACTCTATAATTTTACAGTCTCTATACATTTCTTTCATTAATAGAAATCATTTATTGTTGTATTTCTTTGTTTCTAGAAATTTTTATGTGTATTTCATTGTAATATCTATCTTGTCATTTTGTTCCAAAAATAATCTAGATCAATGGTATCATAGCAGGTTTCTCTTGATTTTTTCAGTGCATGTCCCTGACGAGGTCTGAGTACATCAAGTTGGGTCTCGAGCTTGTCTCTCTTGAGGATTGTTTATGATTATAGGTGTGTGAGACATCCTCCAGGACACAGACTAAGTGATTCAACCTGAGACATATCCCATTAGTTGGGTGTGCCCATGAGATGGGTGTGTTTTTCTTCTTTGAGATGGGAAGGAACGTTGTGTGTGCCCCTGTGTGGGATGAGAGAGAGCCCATGAGTTGGGTTTTCCCATGAGATGGGTGTGTGGTTCCTCTTTGAGACAGATATGGAACGTTGTGCCCCTGTGTGAGGTGGTGAAGCCCATGATTTGGGTCTGTGGTTCCTCTCTCAGATGAATATGGAATGTTTTGTGCCCCTGGGTAGGGAAGCCCATGAGATGGGTATGTGGTTCCTCTCTAAGACAGAGATAGAATTTTTTGTGCCCCTATCTGGGGAAGCCCATGAGTTGGGTGTATTGTTCTGAGACATAGATTCAATGATGTATTGGCCTCCTCTATGCAGATAGTTGAGATGATACTCCATATAATTATTCTGTGTAATGCAATGAGAAAGAGATCGGTTGATTTGGATGTGCTTGTGGCTTAGCACAGGTGAGCTTGATCCTAGTGGTTGAGCACTAGTGAGTGTGGTTCTCCTATGAGATGCAGTGAGATAGAGATGTGGACATACCTTTGGTTGAGCACAGATGGATTTTCCCCTAGTGTTTGAGCACTAGTGGGTGTATGAGATCCCTTGCTATATTGTACAAGAGTCAGACTTACCTGTAACCCTATTTGTGATGTAAAGGGTACAGGTCGACCCCACCATAAAGTGAAAGATAATTAATATGGTAATTATTAACTATATTATGAGTTATTGAGGTCGGTCCTATTGTTCCAATAGACACTATTGTCGATGGGTTCAGTATAATATAAATAAAGGTAAATTCCCCATTGAGGAATCACATCAAATGTGTGGGTTTGGAAATTTCAGCAGGTACTTACTTCTTAGGAAAAGTACACACCTCTCTTGGGCGCTAGTATTCTAGGGTTTGTGAGCACCCTTTTGTGTGCTAGGTTTTATGGTGGTGGAGGTATTTCTATTGAAGAATATAGAAAAGGATTTGTTTAGTTTTCTTCCCTTGTTGAGAAGCGTTTCCCGGGATACTTCTTTTCTACTTGTGCATGGTGTTTCTTCTTGTGATATTGGTTGCTGCAAAAAAATGTTTATGGTTTAAGTAAAATTCGAAAAATGGAATGAACTTCATGCTTAAGCCTACATTATTGAAAACACAACATGGAATCAGATCTTAAGTATTGAAGAACCCTTACACAAGCATTAAAGCAACCATCCTCTATTTTCTGCAAATTTCATACAACCCTCTAGGGTTTCTGCAAAATCTGTACAACCCTCTCTTGTTCGGCCTTTTTAACACTTTACACTTGGACGTTGGGGCCGAAATTTTGATAAGGGTGGTTGGCTTCCCTCAGCGCACCTTTAGATACTCTCAAAGTGAAATTCCGAGGATTTTCGATTTTTGGCCCTAGGGTTTCTAGGGTTCTGCAATTTTCTGCAGAATTTTGATTTAAGGGTTCCTGCAACTCATTGAAGGAGCGTTTCAGCTCAACAATATTCCTATGAAACTCTCAAATCTTATTTTTGGCATTCATAATCCCAACACAAACCTAAGGTTACTAGTCTAACCTAGCCATTAGGTTTTCTAAGTCCAGTTGGCGAGAGTTTGTGAAGAAATCTAAAAATATGAAGAACATAACTTTAGTGGAAGATAAGCTTGATGGATCAAGCAACTTCAACTACTGGAAGTCAAGGCTTCAGATCACCCTTGAAGAATATTACCTTTTGAGTGTGATACAAAATGTTTTACCAGAGACAACTACCGATGAAGAGAAGGAAATAAGAAGGGAAGAAGATGTCAAGGCAAGGAAAATAATCATCTACTCAGTAAGAGATCATCTCCTACCTTGTATTTCCAACCCAAGGACAACTTATGAAATGTATTAATCATTGAAAGATATGTTTGAAAGTGACAACACCCTTATATCCCTTACCTTAAAGGGCCAACTTCAAAGTACCAAGATGACAAAAGGCGATACAATTGCTACCTTATTTATGAAGATATCATAGATCAAAGATTAGCTAGGTGCCATTGGAGAAAACATGTCTGACGAAGAACTTGTCTTATCCACTCTCAACAATATTCCAAAACACTGGGAACCCTTTCTTCAAAGCATCAGTGGAAGGGAAAAATTACCCACTTTTGATCGTTTGTGGATAGATTGTACTCAAGAAGAACTTAGAATTAGAAATAGAGGAGTGGAAGACTCCCTTGATGAGAACCATGATCTTGCACTTCATACAAAGAAAGGAGGAATATTCAAAAGAAACTTCAAACAAACATTCAGAGATGAGAAGACTCCATCGGCTTTAGGTCATAATCAGAGAAGAGATGTTTAAGAGATCTAGTGATTTAGATGTGGCAAATATGGACACTATGAAAGAAATTTTTCAACCAGGAAGAAAGGAAGACAATATGCTTCCACCGCTAACATTGATACAGAGCCACCTCAAAAGGATGAAGATAAGAGATATGATAATTACTTCCTCTAAACCAAATACAAAATTGAGCATGACTGCAGACCCAGGTAAATTGTTTGATTTAATCATTTAACTTATAGTTGATTGCATTCTTAATAAGTGAAGGGTATTATCTCTAGTGTCGGAGCCCTCATGACTTGGACCATTATCCCTAGTATGGGAGTCCAAACCTTATTGATTGATTATTATGCTAGAAGTAATAAAATACTGAATATTCAGTAGAGCACCTGAACACATAAAATATCTAGAAAAGAAGTAAAATAAGACATCTATCCTTCAGACTTCATAGGGAATTACTTGAAGCTGAGGGAGTTAAACAAAATGAGAAGAAGGAAGAGATATTACCTTCTCTCCTTCAACAGTTTAGAGGGAAACAATTATTGATCTAGTTTCTCCAGTTGATATTCCTAGAAACATTGTAGTAGGCCATGAAAGGCATATCTAAACTCAACAAACTATGCAAGGGGCAAAGGAACATACAACTGATGGAAGTGTCCAGAAATATAAAGTGAGATTTGTAGCCAGAAGATTCCCACAAACAAATGGATTTTTCTATGATAAGACATTTGATCGAGTAGTCTGATAAACTTCCATTCATCATTCATGAGTTGGAAACTACATTAGATGAATGTAAAGGCAGCCTTTCTCAATGGTGATATTGAGGAAGAAGTTTACATCAAGTAGCCAGAAGAACTCATCATATAGGATGAATAAAGTCTAGAAGCCTTATTATTGGATACAAGAAAGCTTTGAATTATGATTTCGAGATGAAGGATCTAGGTATGATGCACTACTTATTGGGACAAGAAGTATGACATAGGACCAATGAGAGTTTTTCTTGAGTCAAGGAATGTTGGCCCTTGGTTATGGAAGAAAACAAAGATTAAGGAAGAAAAGGCAAAATGTGAACTTCGCGGAAGACACAATGACTGTTACTGGGTTGAAGTAAGAAAAAGAGAATAAAATATGGAGAAAAGTAAGAGAAAGAAAGATGCTCGACAAGGAGATTAAGGATGATAGATTAGCAAGGAAGATGGATTGTGGACAACTCAGTAAGTGGAAAAATCTACCGTTGGATGCTTTGGAGCACCGCGCGAGAAGGAAGGAAAGATAGGTTGGAAAATCCCTAAAAGCATGGGTCAAGTTGACCTAGGGTTTTGGTATCTAGGGTTTTGACACTTAGGTCTCGGCCTAAGGCTGTCGATGAGATATTGTAATGTATAAATAGAGGTTTAAAGGACTAAGGATGGGTTGTTTTTATTGGTATGTCATTCTAGTTTTGTTATTGGTGTGAGTGATTATTATTGTGTGAGAGAGAAGTGCTAACAGTAAGATCCTTCTGGTATTGTAAGATATTTAGCTAGGTGCAGATATCAGTCCTGGAGCTGGGTGTGCAAGAAGGGGAGAGATAGAGAGGAGAAGAAAGAAGATCTGCTAGCTAAGAGCGTAGAAAAGAACTGTATGCTTCATCTTAATATATTATAAAGCACATTTCTATGGATGTAGACCTAGAGAGAGGGTGAACCACGCATATCTTGTGTTGTGTGTGATTGATGCTGTGTTCTTTGTCATTTGATATACTTCTATTTGCATTATTGTGTTATGGCTTATAGATACTTGTGCGGAGTAGATCTGAACTAGTAAGTGATATATAATTGTTTTATTTTTCTTGTATTAGATCCACCTTGTATTTCCTTTGGTTGTAGGCATCTCTATCCTACAACCCCCACATAGTTACTTCAGGTGAGACTGCATATGCCTCATAGGTGTTTCTGAAAGGGTCGGTAGTTAGGGCTTGTTGGTGTGCTCTTGGAGCTGACCCCTGGGTCTGCCTCTGTGCCAACAAATGGTTCCATTGTCAAGACAAGAATATTCTTGAGGGAATGTCAAGGTGGTTTCCATCAAAGAAAGAGATTCAGAAGTGGATAAAATATCAAGAAAATGACTTTGTTGAAGCCCGGAACAAGAACCCTAATCTTAGTACAGAGGATTGGCTGGAAAAATATATCTTTACTGATATACATGATATTTTTTTTGGAGGAATACATAAAGAGTTATATGAGTGGCTACCTAGGTTAGCAGATACCCAATTTGAGATTAGATCTAGGCCACATGTGGTTTGGACATCGCCGCTGATCAAGAAGGTCAAGAGAGTTGATAACTCTATGTCAAGAGAAGTAGATCACTGGTTTGATAGTACCATTGGAGGGTATATCACTGAATTTGTTGTTGACATAATAGAATCGTATAGCCAGGCAGAGAGATATTTATTTAAGGGACCTAGAGGAAAATTTTTACATTTTCTGAAGCTGAAGATCAAGATGTTATTGCATGAGAAGAACATCTTGAAGATATAGTAGTCTACTGGATTGAAGAGCTAATGTTCAAGAACTCAAACAGTGACAACGACACAAAGGCTAGACATAAGCGTAGTGGGAGAGTGTTCAGATAAGTTCCTCTTGCGAACCTGTTTAAGAAGAACTATGGGGATGAGGGTTTCTATAGTGGAGAAGAGGTAGATCTGACGAACGAAGAGCATTCAGAGTCTGCTAGGATAAATGAAGGAAAAGATGAAGAACCTAGTCGGGAAGAGCCATAAGCTTCAGGAACTGCACAAACTGTTTAAGTAAGTATTATTACTCCTCATGTTGATTCATTATCATTAAGCAATCAGAGTAATCAAAGTCACCCAAGCATTCTGAGAACTATCACTAGTAGCCCAACACATACTCAGTTAGGAAACCTAGGAAGATCTATGGCAGATGAGATGAGGTTACCCAGCTTCATAGGAGATGGATCTGAAGATCTTGATTAGCACTTGTAACACACCCATTACGACATAATAAATTTTTTTCCTTTTCTCGAGGGACAGAATCCCCGAAGTCCTATGGGGGCTTAGCGCAGGCTAGCTCTTCCCTTTTTCCAACTCCATGTGATCATCGATTATGACCACCAGCCGAACAACTAGGTTCCTTTTCACATTTCACGACTCAGTGATATAAGTGAGTCGAGTCTTTCGACTCTACAAACCCCAAAATGTTGAAATGTCGAACCCCGAAAGGGCTGGTGAGTGACAAGCTCCCCACTTGGGTCTTGTCCATGTGAACCTGTTATGTGACCATGTGCTAAATCGACAAAGCACTTACCGGCTTTTCGTGATTCGGGGAATCGTGATGCGATGTGTCTTCCTCTCCCTTTTGAATCCCCGAAACTCGGTAATCTTCGAAGTTCCCCTCCAAAGAGAGATCAATGGCTATGAGCCTCCCCTGATCCAAAAGTCCTGGCTGTATTGAGATTTCAGAAATCGGGAGTTTGAAAAGCAAGAAAGTCAAGTCTTTCGACTCTTCAAACCCAGAAACCCGATACTCGAGTTCTTGTATGAGATCCAATGGCTCTCAATGGCTTGGATCCAACGGTTCAGATATTTTTGGAGTTTCATGAACTGGGAGTTCACAATGCAACGACTCCAAAACTCTTGTCACTCCAATTCCCGAATCTCGATATGGGGATTCATGTAGGAGATCAACGATCCTCGAGGATTTGGATCCAACAGCCCATGGGATTTCGAAGCTTTCCCCAAACTTTGACTTCTCACCACGTGTCTCCTCGGATGGATGATCTAGATCCTTTCAGGACTCCTCCTTTTTGCCACAGAGAGCATCGGGGTTTCGGGTATCGGGATTTAACAACTTGCGAAGACAAGGGTTCTTGCCCTTTGGTTTCCTAGGTGCCAAAATTCCGAAATGCCAACCGGCAGCCATGTGTCCCTCCGATGGACGGCTGCGACCTTTACCCACGATCAACCGTTATGATCTTTTCAAGATGATCAATGGTCACGATCAAATCCCATATTTCTCAAACTTATTCACACTTAAACCGATTTGGGGTTTCGTTTACTGGGATTTTGCAACTTGCGAAGACAAGGATTCTTTCCCTTTGGTCTGCCGGGTGCCGAAACCCCGACCGGAAGCCATGTGTTCTCTACAAATGGATGGTCCAAGTAAATTCCATGGATCTTGGGATCTACGGTCCCGATTCCTCCGCTACTCATAAAGATAAAAGAAAGAGGTTGAGGCATTTAACGCCCTCGTTTCTTCCTCCAATATAATGGTCGTGACTGACCGCAGATCTCCCAATAGGATCTCATCCATCGATCGATACTTATCCCTATGCTGCCATCTCAGGATTTCAAGAGGATCATTCTTCCTTGTACAGGGTTACTAAGACTTGCGCCTTCAAATCCTTTTCCAGGTTCTTGGTGATCTTTCCAAGAAGGGTGTCTTTATGGGGAGATCTATCCAGGGTATTACCTGAGATAGATAAAGGTATAGATTTCCCGAAAACAGACTTGAAGTCTGAACTAATTCAATATATATATATATATATATATATATATA
>ML783565.1:29905-53484 GCA_009831015.1 Picea engelmannii | reverse complement strand
CTTCCAATAAAAGCATGCAACCACCATTTCTGATCAAAACACCACACAGACGGTCTTATACTCAAACCATTCATAAACTACACAGACTATGAGCATACATGTCAGCATATAAATTTCAAGATGCAAGATGATCATAAATGCCAAGATATACATTTCAAGATGCAAGATGTAAAACACTTATCAGAAATAACACCAGATGTGATTGCAACCATTGAGAGGGGTGCACGTTTCCACCCAACTGTAGGCTCAGTGACTCCCAACGGATTTACCACTAGCCACCCCCGAGCTGAGACCACGATGTTGCAAGACTGAGTCTTTGTTCGCCAGTGACTGAGAACGAAGGTTACTCTCCTTCTTCTTCACTATCACTCACTCTATATATTTTTCCAGAGTTCTTTCTCTTTTCCCTCGCATCTGCCCCTTGACCCCACACTCTTCCTTCCTCTTCTCCTTTCAGCGAGGTTGCATGTGGCATGATCTTCCTTGAAATGGTCAGGTATGAGGACTCTACGGATGGGCAGTTCACCCCCATCCCTCATTACTCACGAGGATCCCTTTACCTACCAACCTGGCGAGTCATTTAATTTGGGGCCAGCAAGCCTCTCTTGGTTCTCCGGGCCAGTGAAGTCCAAATACGGTATTGGTTTCGGTGGAAGTTAACGCCACCATTCCAGGTGCCTTCCACCACCTTTCTTCAGCCATCGTGGTCTCTTTTTCAGCACACCCCCCTCTCAACAGTCCTGCAATATATATATATATATATATATATATATATATTCATAATATTGTTTACATTCATCGACCTTTTTCACAAGGTCCATTCACATCACACATTCACATTTCTGAGTTTTCCACAATACTTGGCCAGTATAGTTATTTTTACAGACTGGGGGAAACAGGGTGTTACAACACCGGTTTCTATGTGAAGCCGTATGGAGTATTAAGAACATCGTCGACGAAGATGTCAAACGAGCTCAGTTTAGTACTACCCTAAGAGACCTCGCACTGAGCTAGTACATGAAGTTTGTTAAGGGAATTGCCCAGCCTAAACCATTGAATGAGATCAAGAATGCATTGATTGTCGAGTTTAAGAAACCCAAGTCGGAGTCACAGTGAATTACAGAAATAAAATAAATCAAGAAGAGAATATTTGAACTGGTATGGGAGTTCGATCAAAGATTTAATACCCTAACATGCCATCTGCATTTTCAAATCCCAGATGAGAAGAACAAGGAATGGTTCATTTCTTCTCTCTTACCACACATCAAATTTCCTCTTATGCAACAGAAGATTTCTTCACAGGCTGAGGTGCTGGAGATCTCCATGAAGCCCAAATCAACTCCTATGGGAGAATCCATCTCAGGTATGAGTCAAGTGTTGAGTCAGCTAACTAGTTTATCTCTATAGCTCGAAGATATGAAGAAAGACACGGGAAAAGACAAAAGAGAAGACATATGGTGTATCATATGAAAATAAGAAGGCCATGACAAGGAACATTGTCCCATATTCCATGAATACTTGGCCTCTGGAGCTTCGAGCCACTTGAAGCAATACCCTACCCTGGTGCAAGTTATGTAGAAATAGACATCACCCTGGTGAGTGCTATTACATGCAAAAATATGTTCAGACACCCACAAATTTGTATTTCACGTTATGTAAGTCTGTGGGGAATGATGATAGGGATTGTAGGGCTTACGACCTCATGCACGAAAGTTCAAGGGATATATACAAAATTCAAGGCGAAGTATAGCAAGAAGGAAACACTACACAGTATAACTCCCCTGGGAGAGGAAACTTCAACCCTCGTGGTGGATTTCGAGGAAGAGTAAGAGGAGGAGGTATGGGTCGAGGTCAAGGACAGATAATCTGTTATAACTACACACATCTAGGACACTTGGCAAGGGACTGTCAGAACCCTTGTACCACTTGCATCTATTGCAACTCCTTCGAGCATGTTATTGAGAAATGTCCAACAATGTTGGCTAAACTTCAGGAGAGACAGGCACGTCAGCAAAACCCGCAAATACAATTAATCAAAGAATAACCTTGCGGAGAAAACCCTAGATTATTTTTTATCACTTGAGGAGGCGTTGTTACAGGAGAAGACAGAATGACCCAAGGAAAGACTACAGAAGAATCGGGAGTCAGGAAAGTTGTAGAGAAGACACAAACTTTTGATGCAAAGAAAGAAAAACAAATGTTCAAGGAGGAAAGAAGAGAATTCAGGGGAGACCAAGGTTCTTCATCGAAGACATGACCAAAAGTAAGAGAATGTGGAATGCCACTGGCATTTGATCAGTCTGCTTCGCCCGGAGATGGAAAATAGGCAAGTAAACTTGTCAGTTTCTTGTATATGTTTATAGAGATGATTAAAGATGAGAGAGACATATAAGAACTGCAAAATTTGGTCATAAAGTATGAGATGGGAAGGGTAGATCCTTTACTGAATAAAGCAGTACATCAACTATCCAAGAAGAGAAGGAAAAATAAGGAACTACACCTAAATGCTCAGATTGGAGAGTATGATATGGACTATGTGGTCCTCGACTTAGGGTCGAAGGTCAATGTCTTGACGAAGAAAACCTGGGAACTGATGGGAAAACCTAAGTTGATCTATTCCCTTATAAAACTTAGGATGGATAATTAGCAAGCTGTAAGCCCCTTTGGAATATTGGAACATGTCCCTATGGAAATTGACAGAGTGAGGATGTTTGCAGACTTCGAGGTAATTGAGATAGTTGATGATAGTTGTCCTTACCCTACGTTGTTAGGAATTGATTGGGCTTTCAATAATTCCACTATGGTCGATTTAAAGAAAATACAAATGATGTTTGAAGGAGATTTCCTTAGGGTCATTGCACCTTTAGATCCTGAAGAAGGTCAGCGATACACAGAGCCCATCAGAGAAGAAGAACGTGCATATGAACTGGAAAACATATACAAATTAACAGCTAGACAACAGGATTACATTAATCCTATGACTGATGGAAATTTGAGTTGGCGAAGTGACAGAACATGTTCATCATATTCATAAGAAGAACTGGAGAACTGGCAAAACAAAATGTATGAAGTATCTACAAGGAGATGTGCTAGATTAACCAGAGAAGTACATTGGATTGGCACAATAGTAAGTAACTTACCCACCTTTGATGGTCTAAATCCTTTAGAAAAATTCTTGTCGAACTTTGAAGAAAGTGTACCAATGCAACAACGATTGTTGGCAATGCATGAGGCCTTGAAATCCACACCAGCAAGATGGTGGGGGACACACAAAAACAACATTACCAAATGGGCACAATGTTGTACTTTGATGACAACGTGGTTCTCAATGCAAGTAGAAGGCTGCGAAGTTAGATACATAGGTCGGAGTTGTCTGAAGGACCATGTGCGAAGTTGCGAGGAAGCATGGAGAAACATTCCTCAAGAAGAGTGGGTGCACAAATTTTTCAACACGCTGGACACAACCCCTATCAACTAGTACCTTCAAGTAGAGTTATGCCTCATCATTGTAGATTGGGAAGGTATGACTCAGAATTTTGTCACTACCTTTTTATTAGAAATCCAATATCCTACAGTAGATCAAGCATTACAGGTTGTAAGACAGAAAGTGTTCGAGGAGGCACCTAGCCTCCCTTTGGAACAAGAAGAGGACGAATGGACTACACCTCTCCAGAAACTACAAGGTTGTTACAACATCAATACTGATGAAGACGATGATGCTAGGAATGTGAACATCATAGAAACAAAAGGCCAGAGAAATGTGGAAGGACCAAGAGTTGAGCTACCATTTATTGGATAGCTGATCAAGATCAAGAAAGTCAATATTGGAACAGAGCAAATGTCGAAGCGTGCAAATGTTGGAGATTATTGGGATGGTTCCACTATTGACAAGATCACAGAATTTCTACATGAGTATTAGGACTTGTTTCCAATCAAGTTCACTGATATGAAGGGCATTAACGAGCCTATGGGCGAGATGAGAATCCCTTTGAAACCATATGCAATACCAGTCAAACAGAGACCCTACATATTGAACCCTAAATATAAGGGGAAAGTGAATATTGAGCTCGACAGAATGATGGAAGCAGGGATTATAGAACCTGCCGAAGAATTAGAATGGATTATCCCTATGACAGTACAAGACAAGAAGAAAGGAGAGATCAAGATCTGCGTAGATATCAGGAAGTTAAAAGATGCATGTTTGCATGACCCCTTCCCTACACCATTCACTAACAAAGTGTTTAATGTAGGAGGCCAGGGGGTATATTCTTTTATAGATGGATTTTCAGGATACCATCAGATCCAGATTGCCATAACACCACCTTTTCCAAAAAATGGGGATCGTACCAGTATACAGTGATGTTGTTTGGATTGAAGAATGCCCAAGCCATCTTTTCCAGGGTGGTGGTTGAAGCATTCAAGGATTTTCTACATAAGTTTCTAGAAGCATACTTTGATGATTGGACTATTTTTAGTTTATTGAAAAATCATATCGAATGTTTAAGGCTAATGTTGGACAAGTGTAGGCAATGTTAGATTGCCTTAAACCTAAAGAAGTGCATTTTATTTTCACCATTTGGAGTATTGTTAGGTCATATTGTATGCAAGCAGGGATTGCTAGTAAGTCAATCTAAAATTTCCATCATAGTTGATCTACCCCCTCCTACTTCATTCAAACAGCTGCGCACTGTACTGGGACACACTGGATATTAGAAGAAGTTTATTAAAGGCTATGCCCAGATTACAACACCCATGGAGAATATTTTGAAGAAAGACTGGCAGTTTCACTGGACAAAAGAATGCCAGCAGAGCTTCAACACGCTGAAACAAAAAATGGTTACCGTGCCTATTCTGGTTTTCCCAGATTGTAGCAAGGAATTTCACGTGCATGTCGATGCATCTTCTATTGCATTAGGAGTTGTGTTAGCACAACCAGGAACATAATACATCGACCACCCATTAGCCTTTGTTAGCAGGAAGCTATCAACAACAGAGATCAATTGCACCACTACTGAAAGAGAAGGGTTAGCCATGGTGTATGTGTTGCAGAAGTTCTTCCACTACTTGTTGGGAGGACACTTTAAAATGTTTAATGATCACTATGTGCTGAAATACCTAGTCAACAAACTAGTGTTTGGGGGAAGAATATGTCGATGGCTTCTGTTATTTCAGGAATATGATTTTGAGATCATGGTTAAGCGAGAAAGAATGAACAAAGTTCCTGACCACTTTTCGAGGTTGGAACATGGAGAAGAGCCTACTATCCTGGAGGATACACTACCGGATGAACAGTTGCTAGCCATTAGAAATATTGATGACCACTTTGCCAAAATAGTCTATTTCTTGTCAACAGGAATGGCACCTAGTGAATATACAATCACCTAGAAGAAACAAATAGTAGTGCGCGCTGCAGAATTTTCACTTATAGTTGGACAACTATACAAGATGGGACCTGATGAGATACTGAGGAGGTGTGTTATGGAAACAGAGCGACCGTTGATCCTCACCGAAGCTCATGAAGGCATCAGAGGGGGACACTATGCAGGGAAAGTAACTGTGCAGAAGGTTCTTAGAGTTGTCCTTTGGTGGCCTACCTTACACGGAGATGCTAAGGACTATTACAAAGCCTACGATGTATGCTAAAGAGTTGGGAAACTATCCAGAAGAGATGAAATTCCTTTAGCACCACAACTGACCCTACAAGAATTTAAGAAATGTGCCATTGACTTCGTAGGACCTATTAACCCACCAGGGAAGCACACAGGAGCTAGGTACATAATCATTGGGACAGAATACTTGACCAGATGGGCCAAAGAAAGATCTGTTAAGGACCGTATTGCCACTATAGTTGCATGCTTCATATTTTATGGCATCATAACCAGGCTTGGATGCCCGAAGATCCTTATGAGCGATCAAGGCACGCATTTCATCAATAAAACAATTGAAGCCTTGATTGAGGAATTTGCAGTCCATCATCAGAAGAGCACACGTTACCATCCACAAGCGAATGGGATAGTTGAATAATTCAACAAGATCTTGGAGACAGCGCTGACGAAGATTTGCAGTGTGAACATGGATGACTAGGATCTAAGAGTACCAGTAGTATTATGGGCCTATAGAACCACTTACAAGAGACTGACCATGCAGACCCCCTTCAAGTTGGTGTATGGTCTCAAAGTCGTTGTCCCAATGGAATATTTGGTACCCAGCTTAAGAATTGTTGCCTTTACAGATATGGATGACATTGGCACTGTTCGAGAGAGGCTTGCACAGTTGGTCAAACTGGAAGAAGACCTATTCATTACAGGATTTCACCACCAGGTTCAGAAGGAAAGAGAGAAGGCCTACCATGACAGACACAAAAAAAAGAAGGTATTTAAGCAAGGTGATTTGGTACTAGTATATGACACTAATTTCATGAAGCATCCTGGGAAGTTCAGAACAGTTTGAATTGGGCCATATGAGGCTTCCTATGTTATAGAAGGAGGAGTTGCGTAGTTGAAGACTTGGAATGGAGAATGGAAGGAAGGTTTGGTGAATGCGAGCTAGTTGAAATTATATTATGACAACCAACTGCCTCGCAACCCTCAATAAAGGCATGAGGAAAAGGTTCTAGGTACCAGGTGCAGTTGAAACTGGGTACCAGACACAGAAAAGATAGTCTGCACAAGGAAGGAAGGGAGGACTAGAGCTAGAAGCAAAGCCTGCCCTATGCAGTCTGAATTCGAAGTAAAGCAGGAAGTGTGGATCTGAAGTGCCTCGGGATGAGTCACAGGTGAGTGTTGGGGGCTTATTGGCACTTGATTATGGAAGCAAGAGAAGATCAAGGAAGAAAAGGAAAAATGTGAACTGTGTGGAAGACACAGTGACTGTTACTAGGTCGAAGTAAGCAAAAGAGCAGAAAAGATGGAGCGAAGTAAGAGAAATAAATACATTGGACAAGGAGATCAAGGATGACAAATCAGCAAGGAAGACAGATTTTGGACAACTCAGCAAGAGGAAAAAGCTACCATTGGATGCTTTAGAGCACCGTGTGAGAAGGAAGGAAAGACAGGTTGGCGAAGCCCTAAAACCGCAGGTCAAGTTGACCTAGGGTTTTATACACCTAGGGTTTTTGTATCTAGGGTTTTCACACTTAGGTCTCATCCTAAGGATGTCAATGAACTATTGTAATGTATAAATAGAGGTCTAAAGGACCTGGGATGGGTTGTTGTTGTTGTTGTTGTTGTTGTTGCTGTGTCATTTTAGTTTTGTTATTGGTGTGAGCGATTATTATTGTGTGAGAGAGAAGTGCTAAGAGTAAGAGCCTTCTAGTATTGTAATATCTTTAGCTAGGTGTGGAGATCAATCCTACATTTGGGTGCACAGGAAGGGGAGAGACAAAGAGGATAAGAAAGAAGATATTCTAGCTAAGAGCACAGACAAGAACTGTATGCTTCATCTTAATATATTATAAAGCATAGTTCTATGAAAGTAGCCCTAGAGAGAGGGTGAACCACGTATATCTTGTGTTGTGTGTGATTGATGCTCTGTTCTTTGTCATTTGATATACTGCTATTTTCATTACTGTGTTAGAGCTGATAAATAGTTGTGTGGAGTATATTTGAACTGGTAAGTGATATATAATTGGTGTATTTCTCTTTCATTAGATCCACCTAGTATTTCCTTTGGTTGTAGACATCTTTTTCGTGCAACCCCCCCCCATAGCTACTTTAGGTGAGACTTCATCTACCTCACAGGTGTTGTCAAAAGGGCTGGTAGTTAGGGCTTGTTGGTGCGCTCTTAGAGCTGAACCCTAGGTATGCCCCTGTGCCAACAAGGAAAATATACAATGAGGATTTTAAAAGATATTCAGTATGACAGAATGCAAATCTATGTCTACACCGATGGTGATGGATTTGACGAAAATAAATGATGATGATTCAGACGAGATTGATCCACATGTGTACCGACAATTGATTTGATCATTGATGTATCTTGTGAACAATAGACCTAATATATGTTATGTAGCAAGTGTTCTTACTCAATCCATGAGTCAGCCAAGACAGACTCATTGGATAGTAGTAAAGCATGTATTCATATATATAACAAGCATAGTTGGATATGGCATGAAATATGCCTCCAGTGAAAAATTGAGTTTGTAGGGATATGCCAATACAGATTGGGAAGAAAGTACAGTGAACTAGAAGAGCACATCCGATTGTTGTTTTACCTTGGGGTTTGCCATGGTTTCCTGGTGCAATAGGAAATATGTGGCCTTGAGTACCACAGAATCAAAGTATATAGCATTGAGTATGGAAGTTCATGGAGCAGTGTGGCTTCGCAAGCCTCTAACAGATTTATTTGATCATGAGATGGATTCTATTATTATATCCAAAGCTGTGTGAAGCTCTTTGAGAATCATGTGTTTCATGATAGATCAAAACATGTTGAGATAAAATATTGTTATATCAGAGACATGTTGTAGAGGAAAGCAGTATACGTGTAGTACCTTCCTACACATGAGAATATTATAGATATCTTCACCAAACCGCTTGCTAAAACAAAGTTCGAGTACTTTCGTGACAGACCTGGCCAAGTGAAGATTACCTCCCTATATGAGAGGGAGTGTTGAGGATTACAACCAAGATGAAGTTCGAGTACTTATGTGAGAGACTTGGCCTGGTGGAGAATGCCTCCCTAGCTGAGAAGGAGTGTTGATGATTAAAGTTGTGTGAGACATCATCCAGGACATAAACTGAGTGAGTCGGCCTGAGAGAGATCCCATGAGTTGGGTGTGCCCATGAGATGGGTGTGTTGTTTCTCTCTGAGACAGGGAAGGAACGTTGTGTGTGCCCCTGTGTGGGGTGAGATAGAGCCCATGAGTTGAGTGTGCCCATGAGATGGGTGTGTGGTTCCTATCTGAGACAGAGATGGAGCATTGTGCCCCTATGTGACGTGGTGAATCCCATTAGTTGGGTGTGTGGTTCCTCTCTGAGACGAAGATGGAATGGTGTGTGCCCCTTTGTAGGGAAGCCCATGAGCTAGGTATGTGGTTCATCTCTAAGACAGAGATGGAATGTTGTGTGCCCCTGTGTGGGGAAGCCCATGAGTTGGGTGTATCGTTCTGAGACAGAGATGAAATAATGTATTGGCCTCCTCTCTACAGAGAGTTGATATGATTCTCCAGATTATTCTCCTATGTAACGTAGTGAGAAATAGATCTGTTGATTTGTACATATCTATGGCTGAGCACATGTGAATGTGATCCTAGTGGCTGAGTATTAGTGAATGTGGTTCTCTTATGAGACATAGTGAGATAGAGATGTGTACTTCCTTGTGGATGAGCATATATGGATGTGCCCCAGTGGTTGAGCACTAGTGAGTATATGAGATCCCTTGCTATATTGTACAAGATTCAGAATTACCTGTAACCCTACTTGTGATGTAAAGGGTACAGATCGGCCCCACCATAAAGTGAAAGATAATTAATGTAAAATATAATTAATATGGTAATTATTAATTATATTATGAGTTATTGAGGTCAGCCTTGTTGTTATAGCGAGTTTCCTCACCCCATGCAAACTTTCACAGAAGGCCTTTTTCCATTTCCCTATGCAGACTTGAAGTCCTATTTTGAAAATCCCTGAGCTAAAAATACAATTTTTCCACATATACGTACCTTGCCTACTATACAACATGTGTATATGCAGGTTGCAACACTACAGCCTGTGTACATTGGGAAATGTGCCCAAAAGTGAAAAATGGTGTCGCGTTTCCATGTCACGACACAAGATCGATGATCCTTGGCCTTCCATATACTGGAAACATTCCAACTCGACCCTTCAGTTCCACTTGAAGGATATAAATGGGCCAAATCCGAGATATGGAAAAGAGGAGAAAGAATTCAACTTTGAGAGACAATTTACTCTGGAGGAATTATTCACTTCACATTGAGTCTGCATCCCTTTATCCTTTGAGTCTGAACACATTGTTCAACCCCCAAGCTCTTCCCTTGTTGATAGAGAAATCCATTGTCTCTCTTACATGAGCTTGCCTTTAGTGGAGGATTGAAGTGGTAGAGGCCCAACTAGAAGGAACTTAGTTTATCGGTTTCGAACCGTGCCTACACGGAAGTCTGTAACTTATTCACTTATGTTGATTATATCTTAATAGAAATACTCTTTTCTCATCCAATTGACATCTTGCAAATATTTGATTTATTATTCCATGGGCATATTTGTTATGAATGTTGATGGATTATGTTGTTGAATGTGCTAACATCATATATTATCACCATATGCTTGTGTTGCTTGGTTGTTGAGGACTAGTTGCAAGTATATTGCTTTGGGTCAAGTGCTCAACAGTGGACTTCATCGAACGTCTAGATGAGGTGGGCCTTTTATCTTGTCTCGCTAGCATATTTGTTTATATAGCATACTTCAGAGTAGAGTTGGTTTTTGCAGTCATTTCCATCTGTTGTGGTTTACCTAGCCATAGAGATATTTTCCTCGTAACAGAATTGGTGACCATACTGGGGAATCAATCTTATTTTTGTGGTTTGGAGTGTTTTTCTCCTTACATTAATCTCATTCATATTGAGTTTCTTGTCGTATGATCTCTTGAAATCCTCTGTTCAATATGGTTCTCAGTCTTTCAACCTTCTCCTTAGCCTAGTTGTGTTTTGACACATATATGTGGGTTTTTTATTGACAGTCACGTACATATGCATGTTGTCCTTCTGCAAACTACATACATACAAGATTTTCCCTTGAACAGTCATGTACATCAACCTTTGTTGCTTGGTTGCTGGGTTAGGTGGTTGCTAGGTAGGTTTTGATGATTGTTGAGTCTTCTTGGGTCTCTGTAGTGACTGTTAAGGGTCTGTGGAATGACAGGAAACCAGTCTTTGGTTGAATTTTTGGGCGGTGCCTTTCTCATAATCTTTTCAATTTGATTGTCCTTGTATATTGGGCTAGGTGTTTTGCTCCTTGATATCCTACTTGGGTTGTCTCTTCCTATAAACAGTAGAGTCTTTATATCAAGATACTATTCAGTCCTTGCATTTTCATTTTCCTTATATTGAAAATACAAAAATATTAGGCATTTTAAATTGATTGGCATTTTGATCTTTTGAGTCTTTGTCATTTATCTTAGTGCATGTAAAGAAATATTGTATTTTTATTTAGAATTGCATAGTTGAATTGAAAATTGCATTTTTTAGGAAGCATATCATCTATTGGAAATTGAAGTTAGGACTTTGCATTGTATTCATTTACTTTACTTGTTGAGTCATAACATCACTAGTTTCACGACCACACCTTTTGAGTAAGAAAATTTGTTGGTTGACTCTTCCTTACTCTCCTATTCTATCTGATTTTATTGACCCAGGGTTCATGTCTATTTAGGTCTCCAACAAATCCTCTAAAACTATCGGCCCTCTTGGTAAACCAACAAGAAAAACAACACACATAATGCACTGTGCAGTCTCACCCGAGATAGCTTTAATGGGTGGTTGTAAGACTCATGTGTTTACAACCTAGGATTGAGTGTGAGATATGGGGACTGAATATTAAACCATTATTATAAATCTAAATGCAATATACTGTCATTTGTGACTAAGCAAGGAATATAACAACTCGTTTATTAAGCATAACAATAACTATTGAAGACAATAAGGATATGCAAACATTCATCACATACAACAGGTGTTCCCATGGTTCACTCCCTCCTGGGCTATGCCCACAAAGATTTGTCTCTCAGCTCTTTTATTATAGCCATTCTGTCACTACGCTTTGCACGCTTACAACTCTTCCTCGTTGGTTAATATCTATATCAGGCAGACTAGATCGCACCAAGCTCCTTAGCATGTGATCTAACCCTCAAGACCTACCCTCCCGCGTCTTCTCTAGCTCAACAACTTACACAAAATAGATTATACAACAAAATATTACATATTGCATCAACTCATGCATAACTAAAAACAGTAACAACAATAATCCAAACCGAACCCCCTACGATACCTAAGTATCTGTATTTATATGCTTTTATCTCTTTATCCATTACAATACATTACCAAAACCCTAACCCTAACATCATTAGGTCTTCCCTTCATTTGCGCATGTTGTGCTTCCTTCTAGCTGTCGCTTTTCTTGTCCATGATTTCTTTCATGCGCACGTGTTATGCTTCCTTCCAGCTATCGTTTTGCTTGTGCACACTTTCTTTCTCAAAAATGCCTTACTTTTCCGCTTCGGCCTGCCTCCAACAGGCCCCTAACACTGACATGTGGCTCATCCCGAGCCATCTAACCTTTGTGTACTTCCTTGATCTCCTTGGTCATCACCTGGAACATTTCCTTGAGCTCTGTTGCTTGTGTTTGCACCTGCGCAGTCTTCTCCTTGAGTGTGTCCACTATCTGGACTTTGATTTAGTCATTGATCAATTCCACGCACTTTGATTGGGTATGAGATATATGTGTCTTGGATACCTCTGCTTGTGCCAAGACTTATGCTACCCGCTCTTGCAACGGTTCCATTTGATCTTGACGCTCTTGTTTCTGTGTTTGCGTAGTGGTGAGCTTTGCCTATAATTTCTTCATGTCCTGCACCCCTTTGATGCATTATATGATTAGCATTGTCTTCTTCCTCTGCTTGAGATCTTGTATCGTTGTGTTGATCCTTTCCTCTTCCTTGTCCCACTTTTGGACCTGTTGATCCTCCTCTAACTTTTTCCAAAGTTGTGTTGCTTTATCGAACAAGTCAGTTGTTGTACTGACCTGTTTCTCTATCTTCTGCAGCTGCGTTGTTGCTTCCTGCTTCCTTTACTCCTTCACTGCTAGTGGAGTGGTTGGTGTGAGATGTTCTCAGAGATTCTCTATCTCCTTCTGATATTGATCGATTACCTGTAGAATCTGATCAATCTTTTCAGTTGTTGTGATTTCATCCCTCTGTGCGGCCTATGGTATCTTCTCATAAGTTCCTGCCACTTTCTGGTCGAATCCTTTTATTTGCTCCCTTTCCTCCTGGGTCTCTAACTTAGCCTACTCATAGACTATTTCCATCATGTCTCGTTTTTCTATTTCCTTCTGCAATTCAACTAAGTCTTTGTGTGCGGGAGACTGTAGCTTGTGGTTTACACTAACTTGCAACTTGTGTAATGCCCTGGATGGAATCCGCGTCAACACTGGTTGTATTTGGCTTAAGTCCCTCAAGGGTGTCTACCCCATAATCTCGTCCATGAGCAGCATACTAGGTGTGATGTGGAATGTTGCGTTCGGGTGTAGAAATGGATGGACTGGATATCGTTCTTTTTCTTCTACTCTTTCCTTTGTCTGTGGTGCTGATGGTTTTGTTACCCTACTATTGCTTACTGCCTGCATTTCCATGATTTTCTTGAGGAATTGTCGCATGTCTTCCATCTCCTCCTGGATCCTGTCTCTGTGGTGTGCAGCATGGTCAAAATCCTTAGTTAGACCATCTTGGACCATTCGGGCTATCATCTCTCCATCATCCTCTGTGATCATATAGTTTGGAGTTGTTCTTTGTGCGTTCATCTTCTTATGCGCTCCTCCTGTCTGCTTGGCTGGCCTCTTATTTCCATTCAGTTCATGTGGGTTGGGACTTGGTGTAGTCCCGTGTGCGGCCTCAGCTTGTTTCTGCTTCTCTTTGGCCGGTTGTGTCTTATCCTTCTTCCCATTATTGGTCCCTATCCTCGTTGTCCCTTCGTTTGTCTGTGTTGTTTTTCCTTGGCTTGTTCTTCATTTCTTGGGGCACCTAGATTTTCTAAGGCTGCGTTTCTCCCTGCCCTACCTCTTCTTATGTTGTTGTTTCTGGAAAATCCTGAGTGAGGACTGGAATCCTCCACTCATCTTCCCAGTCTTTGATTACTAGGTCGATTTCGACCTCTGTGATATAGTAGCGCATCTACAACAACTACTTATCAGGATCCTTCCGCGCATATATCCACATTGTATGTCATGTGGCCCTAAGTTGTCAATGTCTCTATATTGCACGACAACCTCTAGTGTTATTCTCCACATTTTTTTGATGGCTTCCTACAGGTCACGTAGATATCCTTCAAGCATGAACCTGTTCATCCTTTTGTTCCTCACATATGATGTGGCTTTCATCAATAAGTATCGTGCTCCCTAATTCAGCTTGGGTCGGGTACAAAAAGTTACATACCTTGGTTCCTTTCAGCCCATAAAGGTTATTAACGTGATCAACCATGAATAGTGAAACTTTGTTCCGAGATCCTACCCATCCTTACAGTCATCCAAGAACAAGTTCAAGAGATATGGTGCCCAGCTCACTGAGGTTCCCTTGGTGCATTGAGATGCAATTGTGACAACTCCAACCGAAACTTCCTCCCTGAGGTATTTTCTTAGCATCTTTCAGGCTAAGATTTTTGTGCCCAATTGTGTTGCAGCATCATTCATTCTCTTGATAATGATCTCTCGTGTCCCCCTATCGGTACCATATTTCTTCTTCATCTCTTATACTAGTTCTTTCTCCCTGGATTTATCGTCAATAAACTGCGCGGGATCCATGCCCCGAGATGGCAATCCTGTTATGATGGTAATAAGCTCTACGTCTATCGAGACAATCTTGTCCAACCATATGTCCTCTCCATGCATGACTGCTAACAATTGTTTGACACACGCAATTGCATACTGACCTCTGCCAAAATGTGGTAGGTCCAACAAAACTAAAATTCATGTTTTCTACAACCTGATTTCCCATCAGAGTGGTTGATCAATCGGTTCCCCAATTTATTTTGTGCCCATAGTCTCTAAGTATACCCTCTTTGCAAGTTACGAAAACTTGTCTGCATCTACGACATCGTGGTTTGAGTATTTGAGCTTCCATATATGACCCAGTAGGTTTAGTCCTACCTGTACCCCATCTGGTATATGTGGTAGAATGATTGTTGTGAGAGGTTTCTTGCAAGGTGGCCTAGGTACCTGCAGCTTATCTTTCTTTGGCGGTGGTGGATGGCTCGAAGTTCCAGTGGCTTCTGGCTTTTCCTCAGAGTACCACTCTAGGCGACCTATGATATCTTCAATTGTTCCTTCCGATGCGTGGTTTGATATGGTCGTTTGAGACTCGTCTTTCTTGATTGTTGGTTCCTGATTCATCGTCATTCCATTGACTTTCAGAGCTTCTATGGTGTTCTCTGGTTGCACCTCCTTCACGGTTTCTGCTTCCTAGTTCTATGGCTCCTGTACCTTTGTCGTTATATCAATATTTATGCCCTCCGATGTTGGCTGTTGGGTATCTTCCACTATAGGTGTAGGATTCACCAGTGGTGTATTTGGAGATGGGATTTCATCGACATTGGTGATCTCCGACGGCTGTTGTTCACTTTCTTCCAAATGTACTCGTGACCTGGTTTTAACTCTGGTTGGTCTGGCAGTCTAGCTTGCTTCTGTTGGCTTTCATGGTGCCATAGTGGTGAATGGAAAACCTTTTTTTGGTTTGACTGGTCTCTGTGACCTCTATGAACTCATCTCTATTCTTTTTAGCCTCTATCATTCTCTGTCTACTCTCTTTTCGCAAATGGACTCTGTGCTCCCGCATCCGTGTGTTATATGGGCAATGCATGAAACTTGTTGAGGACATTTCCATAATTATGGGTTCAATGCACCTCCGATGGTTTTGTACTTTTCATTACTCTACCTTTCCATCTCCAGTTGGCACGATTAATGTGGCATCCCATCGGTCCTTTTCGTCCTTTAATTCCGCCTAATGTTGTCTTGTCATACTTCTTTTATCGACTTTCCTTTTCCCGCTTGTTTCCCTTTGGATGTGGTTTTTTTCCTTCTCCTTGCCAAGTTTGTGTCCCTAAGTGCACATGCCCTTTCTTTCTTTCACTGCACTACACCTCTATTGGTACTATTTACAATTCTATTTTTTCTTTTTTTCTTTTTTTTACTATGTGGTGGGTGCTCGACTGTCCTTGTACAACTTCAATCAGATCCATTGATCATCCCTCTGAGTTATGTGCCTGATAAGTCTTTCAACTGTATATCTCCTCCATCTGTCACAAATTTTACTTCATATGGTTCTAGACAGTGCATTCTTAGCTTTCCTGGGTGCTGAAGCGATTTGTTGTCATACATCAGTACTATATCTCCTTCCTTGAAAATTTTCTTCTTGATGTGCCTATCGTGCCAAGCTTTGTCTCTCTCTTTCTGAACATGTTGGTGGAACCCTGCTAAGATCCGGTCTTCTTCCATGGTCATTAACTGATTCAATCATTCCTGTACTACACCTTGTTCTGTCATGTGTGTAATGGCTGCTACGTGCAAGCTTGGTACTAAAAATTCTAATGGCACCACTGCTTCTTGGCCATAAACCAGTTTAAATGGCGTGTTCCCTGTCAATTTTTTTCACGTAGTCCTGTAGGCCCATAGTATTGTTGGTACTTTGAGGTCTTAGTCATCCCTATTAACGTTGCAGATCTTTGTCAGCGCATTCTCTAGAATTTTGTTAAATGCTTCCACTGTGCCATTTTCCTGTGGGTGATATGGTGTACTCTTCTGATGATGGACTTCAAACTCTTCAGTCATAGCACTGATAGTGTTGTTTATGAAGTGTGTGTCTTGGTCGCTCATCAAAATTCTTGGGCACCCAAATCAAGTGATTACTTGTTCAAATAAAAAGTGTGTTGTTGTTTCTGCACTGCAATCCTTCACTGGTGCGGCTTCCACCTATCTTGTTAGGTACTCTATCACGATGATAATGTACCTAGATCCTGTTATTTTTTCTCGTGGGTTGATTGGTCCCACAAAGTCTATTTCCCACTTTTCGAATGCCTACAATGTTACTTGTGGTTGTAATGGCATCTCGTCCCTTCTATTGGGCTTGCCTACTCTTTCACAAACATCGCATTTTTGACAGTAGTCCTTCGAGTCTCTGTGAATTGTTGGCCACCATAGTCCTACGCAGTAGCTTTACCTTCATAATTCCCTCCTGTTATTCCTTCATGATATTCTGCTAAAACTTGTGGTCTTTCATTTTCTAATACATATCTTCGTAAGATGCTATCTACACCTAGTTTTTATAGGTGTCCTGCAATCAGTTGATAGTCGGTAGAGAAGACTACTAGGTTTTTCTTCTGCACGGTGTTATATTCTTGCGGCACAATACCTATGCTCAAGTACTGAATGATATCTGTGAAGTGTTCACCAACGATCTAAACTGAAAATAATTGTGTGTCTGGAAAGTTGTCCTCTAAGTTTGTAGGTTCTTCTCCATTTGTGACCCTTGATAGGTGGTCAGGTCCTACATTCAATTTTCCTGTATTAACTATTACTTCAAAGTCAAATTCTTGAAATAATAGTAACCAACGATAGATTCTCCCCCCCAACACTTGCTTTTTGACTAGGTATTTCAGGGCTGAGTGATTTGTGAACATCTTAAAGTGTTTCCCCAATAAGTAATTTCTGAATTTTTGCAGTGCGTAGACCATAGCTAGGCCTTCCCTTTCCGTAGTGTTATATTTCTGCTCTGATTCTGACAACTTTCTGCTTGCAAATGATATTGGGTGATCCAAGTCTCCCTTTCTTGGTTGTGCTAATATAGCTCCAAGTGTTATGGTTGATGCATCTACATGCACGTGGAATGTCTTCTCCCAGTCTGGGAATACTAATATTGGTGCAGTGACCATCTTTTCCTTCAGGGTATAAAAACCATGTTGGCACTCATCGTTCCACTGAAACTTTGTATCCTTTCTTAACATCTTTTCCATTGTTGCAGTAATTTGTGCATATCCTTTGATAAATTTCCTATAGTATCCTATGTGCCTGACTGTCTCTCTTAGCTGATGGACTATTTTAGGTGGTGGTAAGTTAGCAATTACTACATTTTTTGCAGGATCTACTAATAAACCTTGTTTGCATACTATATGGCCCAATAGTATCCCAAACAGTGTTCTGAATATGCATTTTCTTATGTTCAGTGATATTTGGCACTATCTAAATCTTTCTAACATTAAGTGTACTAATTCTACATGGTATTTCAACAAACTATAAACTGTCCAAATCATTTAGGTATACTTCGAGAAACTAGTGGATGAATTGCTTAAACGCGAAGATGACTACTCTGAAAAAAATTATTGGTACATTCTTCAATCCAAATGGCATTACTGTGTATTTGTAGGATCCCATTCTATCACAAACATGGTCTTGTATCTATCTTTCTGTGTTATCTTAATATGATGGTAGCCTGAGAATCCATCAGTAAATGAGTAAGCTTCTTGTCATCCTATGTTCTCTAACACTTCATCTGTAAAAGGTGTAGGGAACGGGTCATGTAGGCATGCATCATTCAACTTCCTTAAGTCGACGTAGATCCTTATCCCTCCTTGTTTCTTGTCCTACACTACCATCGGGCTTATCCATTATGATTCTTCGACCAGTTCTATGATTCTGGCTTCAAGCATCCTATCGATCTCAGCTTTAAATTTCTTCTTATATATTTGGTTCAATCAGTATGGTTGTTGTCTAATCGATATCGCTTTAGGTCTGAGTGGTATCTTCATTTCCCCTATTTCTCCTTATATACCCTTCATTTCCGTAAATGTTGTGGGAAACAAGTCATTGTACTCGCACAACAACTCTATTATGCTTTCTACTATCTGCTCATCCTAGTAGTCTCCAATGCTATCCATTTTGGGGTGCTTAGCTTTCCCAATGTTGACTTTATTTACCTTGATCGACGTGGCAGTAACTTCTGATTCTATAGGTGGTCCCTCCACTTCTCTTTTTCCTTCTTCTTCTTCGATCTAAATATCACTTGAATCATCTTCGTCTGGTGCTTCTTCTTGCACATGGTAACATGAAAACAGTTCCTTAACTGTCTGTCTGTTTCGTTGTTGTTCTTTTGTGATAAGTTCTACTTCTGTTTCTTTGATGAATATCACTCCTCTTATTTGTTTAAGAGTGGCATCTATTTTCGGGTTCTCATGCTCGAATGAGAAAGTGACTGTAAAGTTTTTTTGCAATGTCGTCCAGGTCATAGTTACCTTACCCAATTCTTGGTATGTATACCAGTTCGCTAGTATGCCCTCTAGGGTGTGTATAAAATGATGAGGCCATTCCTCTAGGGGTGTCATTTTCCACAGTGTTCTGCACTCCTCCAAGTGTTCCACTGGTGCCCTTTGTCCATCATATTTTTGTTGTTTATTGTTTTCATGTTCTGCGTTGAACCTTATGCACAATAACCACTTACATTGGTACCAATATGTTATTGTCTCTTTGTGTGCGCCCCACCATGTTGAAGGCATGGCCTTAAGTGCTATATCGAGTGATAAGAGTATCTAATTCTCTAACATTGCATCTTCATACTTGGGCCAAGAATGTTTCCAAACCATTTTTTCTATGGAAACTGGGTTTCGGTGCCAACCCATCTTACTGCGCGGTTTATTCTTGCACATCTTCTCGTGGACACTTCGTGTAGCCTTTGTTGCCAGTTCTCTAAACCAATGTCTGAGTCTATTGCACATGAAGTAATACTCCACCAACTAAGTATTTCGTCTGCAGTTAGGTTTACGTAATCCTCATTGCACGTAGTTGTTCTTTACAACTGGCCAATTTCCTCTAAGTCCAAACAAGAAGGTTCTACAAACCTCTCCCCTTCCGATGGATCTAATGGTGTGATGACCCTGTATTCTCCTGACTCAAATGTCATTTTCTTGGTCTTCAAGTTGATTATGACCTGATTGTCAAATGCCCAATCTGGACCAAGAAATGCTGGATACGGTGTTTTGTCGTCCACTATCTCAATGACTTCAAAATATGCTTTAGTGTGCACTCCATATAGGTCTATTGTTACTCCTTTCAGTCTACTGATTGGTAGGACTCTGTGTTGATTTGCCAATTTCAATTGAACAGGTGAATATCCTAATGTAGGCTCTCCCATGCATTTCCATGTCTTCTTTGGTAATACATTACATACAGATCCTAAATCCAGTATGATATCACCCATGTTGAAATCCCCGATGTTGGCATTCAGTCTGAACTCCCTACTGGTTCTTCTTGTTTTATGCAGGTGATTGACTATTTTTTGTTCTAGTTTGCCTTATGTCTCTATACTACATTTCTCTAATGTGTTTTGCAATATTTTCACAGATGATGGATCATTTAATACTTTTACACATGATTGTAAAAATCCTTTGATTGTACTTACTTGTCCCATGGATTGTAGTTCGTTGGTATAATCCAGTAGAGGAGGCATTTCCTACTCTGGTGCTTCCTTATTTTGTTGTGCAATTGAAGTCGACACCATGTCTTCCTGCTAAAATTCTTGTCTGGCTTCCTTAAATATTGTCTTCTCGTTCTGTGCATCGAACTGTTTCATTGGTTTGGCATTCTTTTTCACCCATCGATTTTGTGTTGGCTCTTGTCGAGCAACATCGTTTCCTATTTTTTCTCCTCCACAAGTAACTATGTTGATATTCCTTCATCCCTTTCTTTGGCTACGATCCACTGAACATTATTGTTGTTCTGGTTCCTCTTTTCCTGGATGTTTACTAATAGTTTTGGACATTCCTTTGTATCATGGTTTGATGTGCGACAATACATACAAGTCACTGGTGGAAGCGGACATTCTCTTGCATAATGTATTGGTTTTTGAAAATTGTGGCATACCACTAGTCTTCTACCTCATCTGAAACCTCCTATGGCTCATCCTCCACCTCGGTATCCTTCTCAATGTCCTCTCAGCGCATTATACTAAGGTGCTTGATTATACTATGCAATATTGTACTGAGGTTGTGTTGTGTTGTACTATGGTTGCGCATTATTGTATGGTTGTTGCGCAGTACTATACTGCTACTGTGCAGTGTTGTATGGAGTTGGAACTTGATTGAACTGTGGTGTGGATTGCCCAGTCATCCATTTTTCCTACACTCTATAGGCATCTGATGTCCTTTATCTCATCAACTCCATAGTTATACAATCTTTGTCATCATGGCCTACTAACTTGCAAAAGGTGCAATAGGAACTCTTTGGGACTGTCTGGTATTTTTGCATCATCGTGCAGTGATAAGAGTCGTTACCCAGTTTCTTGCACATTTCACACCATAGTCCTCATGTTGGTAAAGGATTTGGTAGTCCTGCTGCCATATATTGCATGAATGTTGGACATTCGTTCTTGTGGTGTCCTTTTGTCATGCATGTAGTGCACCAAACAACTTCTTGTTTGTCCCTGTTCTTCTTCTGGTTCAGCTGAAACATTAGATTATTCAAGTCCTCTTTCAATTCTTCAATAGATGAATCCGTCTATTGATATTGGTTTTCTTCTAGTTGCAGGGCTGCCTGCAGAGCCTCTGCCTACGTCTGGAAAAAAAAAATTCGCAATGGGTATTTTAAATGTGGTAGAAATGAGTTGACAAATAGGTGTCAATGTTGCATATCTGTCATGAGATACTTCAACTTGCCTTTTAACCATTTGAATCATTGGTCAATATCCCATATAGACTCTCCTGGTTTCTGTCTTATTTCAATCATCTCGTTCATGTACTGATCCTCTGAACTTGGCTTCTGGAACTTGTTTATCAGTAACTTCTTAATTTATGTCAATGTCCTTGTCGTCCTAGGGGCACTATTTGTGTCTAGACTCATGTACCAGTATAATGCACAGTCTCTTAGTGTAATAGCTAACTATGCAACTTTGGTATCTTCATCAGTGATCTATTTTTCTTCCCAAATATTTGCACAAATGAAAAAGTATTTCTCTCGGTCTTCTGTTGCTTCTCCTCGATATTTTGGTAACCTGATGGTAGGATCGTGTCCTTCCATTCTGAACGTTGAACTACTACCTTCGCACAGTGTAGATACTTGACTAGTGTTGCCTAAACTGGATCCTCCAGTTGGTGTTCCTTGTCTGCATGTGCTTCCTATTGTCTGGCTACTTCTGAACTTTGGTTATCTAAACGGTGGTGTTCTCTTTGGTGAATTAGTCACACATGGGTTTAAGGGTTCCACATTGACATTAATATGGATAGGATTGTTGCCTTCTCTTCCTGTTCTTGGCCCTCTCATCTTCCTCTCATATGTTGTGCACAGGATTTCCTCAATATACTCCACATGCCAGAGATCCTCTACCTATTCCTCATCACTCGCCAAGCCTTCTCTCGTGGCTACGACTCTCTTCTTGGTATTCACCTTATACTGGTAGGGTACTCCGCTATCTGTCTTTCCAGCTATCACCATGACCTTCTTGATTTGGTTGTCATCCATCATGATTGGGTCTAAGGGTTCCTCCTTCTTTCCCTTATCCTTTCCTTCCATTTCTCCTCTTCCTAGCAGTACTTCCCCGCTTCCCCCATGCACGCAGGGAAGTTTAGTTGTCTGAATCCATTGTCAGTACGCCTTTGTTATATAGCAATATCTTAATGGAATTATACAGAGATCGAATGTACCTTCCTCGAGGTCCTCGTAGAAACTCTTTCTCTCCACTGCACTGTATGACGTCGTTGTGTCAACTACAAACTCTATTATAAATCCTCCCACAATGTTTTGAAGCCAAAAGTCTATTGCGGGGGTGAATTTGTTGTTCACCTGTTGTAAATGCTCAATTTGTACTAGGTTCCACTCTAACTATCAAATTTGGTTTGTTGTGTGGTTATCCTTCAACCTTATTATCCACTCCTACAATAAGTGTGGAAAATCACAGAAAATGACTTCATGCAAATCAATAAACACGTATTTCTCTAGATATCTGTGGGGTGTTACTCTAGGATTTCTATTGTCTTTCTGTGAAAACTCTAACTCTTTTGTTCTTAACTAGCTTTCAATCTCTGCTTTTGTGGTATTCCATGGTCTCAACATCCCCTTTTAATGGTTCATTACTCTCTGCCCTAATATTTTCTTGATCTGTCACCGACAGGTCTTCAACTTATCTCATCTACTCAATCCTCTCTTGTTCCTACCAATGGCAACATAACCATTTGTTGGTTGACTCTTCCTTACTCTCTTATTCTGTCTGATTTTATTGACCCGGGTTTCTGTAAATTATAACCTTGTACAATGTCTACTGTAAACAGATATTCAGAAAAGAATAGAAAAGATACAATGGCAAATGCAAACATTACACAGATATTTTTCCCCTGGAAACCCAAACCAGGAAAATTAGCATATATTATATTCATACATTGTGTTACATTGTTTACAATACAATATACATATAGGAGCCAGTGGCATCCAAATCCCTAACCCAATGACCTGGATTATTCCAAAACCCTAATTCCTTAACCAAAAATAGAAAACCATCGGCAAAAAACCATGTGCCGAAAAACCACCTAAATATCATGTGGTCCCGGAAATATGTCGTCCCGGTGCGAAAAAAAAAATCGGGGGCACTACCCCTGAACCCTCACGCGGGGGGCTCCGCCCCCCTGTGTGCCCGATGCAAAAGCTCAGACATGACACTACTACATATTGTAAAAATTCTGACGTTTTATTTGCGGCGTTATGGACAAAATTGTCCATATTGTCGCAAAATAGAGGAAATTTATATAAAAAAAAATTCATGTTGCCCGATAACGTCGCTCTTGCGACGTTAACGTCGGTCTTGCCACGTTAATGTCGCTATTG
>ML783565.1:9920-28207 GCA_009831015.1 Picea engelmannii | reverse complement strand
TCCTTGGAGGTCTTTTCTTCTGTAGAAGAAGATTCTTCAGATCCCTTCTTTTTCTCAACTTTGGATCTACACTGCTTCTTGTAGTTCCCTTCTTTTCCACACCTCCAACATACCCTTCCAAACTTTCCAGGAGATTTAGATATACCCTTAGACTTAGATCTCCCACTTGAGAAATTAGATCTATTTCTTTCCTAGGAACGTCCTCTTGCAAATAATGTGTCTGTGTTATGTCCTTCCATATTCTTTCGTCTCATATCCTCTGACAACAAGAAGGAGACCACTTCTTCCAACTTCAAAAAAGTTGTATTACTACCTATGGCCACAACAAGACTATCCCACGAGTTTGGTAAAGAACACAACAAACTAATACATTTATCTTCATCTAAAATTTTAATATCAACAAATACTAACTAACTTACCACAGTATTTAAGGCGTTCAAATTCTCTGCCACCAAGTCTCCATCTCTCATCCTCAAGTTATACAACTTCTTTCTTAGGAATAGTTTATTTACCAGGGACTTAGACTGATACAACTTCCCCAACATTTTCCATAAATCCTTGGCTATAGCTTCCTCTGACACATTCAGTAATATTGAATCAGAGAGACATAGTCGAATTGTGCTCTTTGCCTTCTGATCCATCTTTTTCCAGTCATCTGCAGAAGTTCCTGTAGGTGCAGTACCTAGATCTACCATGATCCACTGATCTTTGTCCACCAAAAGATCTTCCATCTTGATCTTCCACAGATCAAAGCTTTTCCCATTAAACTTCTTGATCTCCATCTTCGAATTTCTTACCATTTCTTTTCACCTGAAAAACAATACCGCAGATCTCCCACTGTAACAAGGCTTATCACAGTCCCAAGCCAAACCCTTGATGACAAAGGTGTCCCCCTGAAGCCAATAAAGCTCTGATACCAAATCTAAATTCTAACCTTGTACAATGTCTACTGTAAATAGATATTCAGAAAAGAATAGAAAAGATACAATGGCAAATGCAAACATTACACAGAGATTTTTCCCCTGGAAACCCAAACTGGGAAAACCAACATATATTATATTCATACATTGTGTTACATTGTTTACAATACAATATACATATAGGAGCTAGCGGCATCCAAAACCCTAACCCAATGACCTGGATTAGTCCAAAACCATAATTCCTTAACCGGAAATAGAAAACCATTGGCAAAAAACCATGTGCTGAAAAACCACCTAAATATCATGTGGTCCCGGAAATATGTCATCTCGGTAATATGTCATCCCAGAAATATGTCATCCCAGTGCGAAAAAAAAATTTGGGGGCGCTGATCCCGAACCCCCGCACGGGGGGATCCACCCCCCTACGCGCCCGACGCAGATGCTCAGACACCACTATTCGTGCAAAGAATATAACACATACCCAACAGTTTCATGTCTATTCGGGTTTCCAACAAAGCCTCTAAAACTATCATCCCTCTTGGTAAACTAGCAGGCAACACAACATACAAAATGTGTTGCGTAGTATCACCCAAGATAGCTTTAATGGGTGGCTGTAAGACTCATGTGTTTACAGCCTAGAATTGAGTGTGAGATATGAGGATTGAATATTAAACCATTATTATAACTATAAATGAAATATATTGTCATTTGCGACTAAGCAGGGCATATAAAAACTTGTTTATTAAGCATAACAATAACTACTGAAGACAATAAATATATGCACACATTCATCACATAACATAGGTGTTAAAGTGGTTCAACCCCTCCTGGGCTACGTCCACAAAGATTTGGCTCTCAACTCTTTTATTATAGTCGTTTTGTCACTACACATCGCGCACTTACAACTCTTTCCCGTCGGTTAAGATCTATATGAGGTGGACTAGATCGCACCAGGCTCCTCAGCCTGTGACCTAACCCTCAAGATATACCATCATGCATCTTCTCTAGCTCAATATCTTACACAAAATAGATTTTACAACAAAATATTACATATCGCATCAACTCATGCATAACTAAAAACAGTAACAACAATAATCTGAACCAAACCCCCTATGATACCTAAGTATCTATATTTATATGCTTTTGGCTCTTCAGCCATTACAATACATTACCAAAACCCTAAACCTGACGTCGTTAGGTCTTCCTTGCATACGCGTGTGTTGTGCTTCCTTCCAGCTGTCGCTTTCCTTGTGCACACTTTCTTGCATGTGTGTGTGTTGTGCTTCCCTCTAGCTGTCACTTTCCTTGTGCACACCTTCTTTCCCAAAAAGGCCTTACTTTTCCGCTTCAGCATGCCTCCAACAAAATCCATTAAAATTAAAGCTATAATTTAAAATTGATTAGTAACGATTTTATTTTCTAGGGTACACAAACTAGCTTAGGATTTAGTGCCTTGGAATAAGATTTTGTGAGTAAACTTCTCCAAGGATATTAAATCAACATATGTGTATGACTAAGGGAGTGGAGAAATTCATTGTATAATCGGTAATATTAAGAGGCTCCACTTACACCGAAGTTAAGAATGAGGTCATGTGAGGTTGGTTGAAGGGATATCCCCCTGATACCTTCTTAGCGTCAGAGATATTTCTGGGGATCTATTCGTATCTAGGGATCTTTCTAGTGCCCTTACCTTCGTGAGAGGTGGTGCTTTCAAGGTTTTGGGATTTGCTAGCCTACCCATATGGTGGACCTGACTTACAATTGTTCCCCTGCGCATCGATTATATCATGGTTGATTATTTTCTTGAATTAGGTACCACATAAGTTACTTGCAGGGGTTTTTCTGTAGGTACCCTGGGTCAGATAAGGGTTGGACATCACACAACCTTTATGGAGGATTACCTCTCCGGGGGGATCTGATTGACTGGTTGTTAAGCCCACGAGGGCCCTTATAACTGATTTTGATATCTCTGATATTTAGTAGGGAGTCGCAGGCCCCTCTTGGGCGAGGCATACTTACCTTAGGGAGGGAGGCCCCTTTCAGCCACTTTATCTTGTTTGTTTGCATATTGGTCGTTTGATTATTTTGGTGTGCTCTTTGATTACTAGTTGGCCTTAGGATTTGTTTTTTATATCTCGAGTCTTAAGTCATCGTGGAGTCAGACCAGCTTCCCTGTTGGTCTCACCGCTTGTTACAGTTACCACCACATTTCGAGTCTTTGCCTTCTAAAATGCATAGAGTTATTAAACGTGGTACACACACCTCAACTCATCAGACTTGTGATTTTACAAGGATGAGTACTAAACCGATTCATCAAGATACTAGGATCCCTTCGACTCCCACACCTACTATAGTCCATGGTAATCCTTCAAATAATTAAACCACAATGGTTGTAGTATCGGGGGAACCTATCATCATTGCTACCCGTCCAATAGTTAACACTCAACCTATTTCCACGAACCCATTTGGGTCTCTTGGTCACTCACCGGGTTATAATGTTTAGTCCATCCCGATGGCCTCTAGTCCTTTTTCCTATGGTATGCCAAATTTTACTTCACAGTTTTCAAACTCCATCCTAGTTGTTGGACATAATTCTAGCATTGGACTTGGGGGCACAAATCCTCCTTATACTCCATTCTCATTTGGTGGATCTCAAGTCCCTCAAACGACTCCTACCGTAGGAAGCATTCATTATTTTAACCTCTGGTCTAATCTTGTTACCTCTGGATGGAGTAACCAACCCGGTGGACAAGTTATCGCCTATGGTCCATCATTTACACCCACCTCCTCTGTGTTGATTCTGAAAAACATGTTTGGCATGACGAATCCACCCTTATCCTCCGTATTTACACCTGGAGGAGGTCAGTTTCACACCTTGGGAAACCCCCAACCCAGATCCACTCCGACTGGGGAAAGTTTTTATAAACCCCATCATAACATTCATACTAGAATGGTGCCCAATCAAACTTTTATGAATCATCCCATAGGAGGGTCTTACAATCCTGAACAAGGCCATGGTGCTTACCAGAACCCTGGATGGGTTGTGATTCCCCAAACACAATATTTCCAGGGAGCTTGGGGCTAGATGTCACAACCTCATCTCCCTTTTTTGGCCACGCTCAACCTGTCAGACTTGTCTAAGTTGATGAATAACCCTATGTTTCATAATCCCACATGTCCCCCTGTTCCCACCAAGCTTCCTTCAGATATTCCAAAATTTGAAGGCAAGAATGGCGAGGATCCTGGTGATCGCGTTACCACCTTTTACCTATGGTGTTCTTCGAATTCCCTTAATGACGATTACATTCGGTTAATATTATTTCAATGCACCCTCACAGGGGTTGTTGCGAAATGGTATATTGAGCTATCTAAGGGGGCATACGGGACCTTTAGTCAGATGGTGTTAGTCTTGCTTAACCACTTCCAATTGTCGGTTCGTTACGACGTTGGCCTAGAATTTTTTTCGACCTTACACCAGGACAAAACCACTCATATCTTGAATCACATCCAGGAGTAGCGTAGATAGAAGAGGTTGATCAAGATCTGCATACCCCCAGATTTATTGTTAGAATGGTTCCTTAAGTCTTTACAACCTCCTATTTCGAAGGATGTTGCTACATCTGAGGTTACATCTGAGGAAGAAGCAATATTCAAATCCTAATAGTTAGATCTTATATATGCTCAGTTTGGGATGTTATATGAGATTCTTCCAAATGCGTTGAGGTCAAATTATGACCCTAGAAAAAATCTCGGACCTCATGCCTATGGCATTGTAGCCTCTGCCAATGTGAAATCCGTAGACTCGTTGACAAGCCATTTGAAATAATTGTCTCTAAACCAGTATGCAAGAGGGTCATCTTCGTTTGTGTCTTCCAATCCAACTCAGTTAGCAGATGTACATTATGTGCAATCGTTAACCGGCCCAAATTGTAACCAGCAACCAGGCGGGAATAAGAAAAAAGGACGTAATAATAATCTTAAGGGTGAGAAAAATAATAATAAACCCAAGGACAATGGTAATAGTGAGAGGATGAATAACAATGCTAGTGAGGGAAAGAAAGAAAGGAATAAGGTGAAATTTCCCTGTAATCTTTGTACACACGATCATATTACTCATTTATGCCCCAAACTTGCGGAAGCTGCGAGGCTCTTATCTCTATCACCCTTCATGATACCGAGTCCTTTTCCACATAACCAACACATGGCCTCGAGCTCCTCAAATACCAAAAATGTGGCCGGTGGGAGTCAAAACCCACTGACACAAGACGGTGACCGTGTGTGCATCAATATGGAAATTCTCAAGTTAATATAGCCACCTGGTCTTGCGATTACAGTTCTTCGCAAATTGTACCTGGTCTAGAATATCCTCCTCCTCTAGAGGCACCTTTGCAAATTGAAAAACCAGAGCCACCACCTCATATTCCAAAAGGATTATTCAAGTCCTCTATCCACAATCTAAATTCTAGAGCCGCCCAGAATTACTCTATTGTTGAGGACCTAGTTCAAACCCCTTGTGCAATGTTGGCCCTAGAGGTACTCTAGATGTATCCCTCATAGAAGAATGCCTTACTATTTGTGTTAGGAGCTCTAGACCCCAGTGGCTCAAAATTTATCAAGTTCGACATCACAGATGTGAAGCCTTGCTTGCCTTACTATGTGGCATTCCAAATCCATGTGGGTTACTCGAAGTATACCATCACGCGTGTGGTTTTTGATGAAGGTGCTACAACATGTGTGATGTCCCTGATCTGTTGGAAATCTATCAGCTCTCTAACTCTTTCTCAATCTCTGACCATGTTGACTGCTTTTGATGGTCATTCCTTCCTCCCTCATGGCATTCTTCTTGCCTTTCTGGTCCAGTTAGGTGGGAAGATGGTAGAGGTGGATGTTGAGGTGGTTGATGCACCCCTCAATTATAACTCGTTACTAATATGCAATTAGACTTATGCTATGACTATCATTGTATCATCCGTCTTTTGCAGTCTTTGTTTCCCTCATGATGGGAAGATCATGACGATCGATCAGTTGTCCTTTGTGTATGCTAGCCCCAATGCATCTATTGAACCGTCGATCCCCGTGATTGAAAATTCTTAGCTGACAACTGAGAATATTGGTTTCGTAATGTATTCTTCCCTTATGGGTACCTTCAACTTCATGGCACCGATTCACCATGTTTATGCCATGTCCAGTAGGCTCATTTTCATCAGATAGGTCTGGACCCTACCTTCCTTGACTTCATCTTGTGAAGGTTAGTCCCATGCAGGAATGGCCATGCCACTATCGGTAGCAGAGATAGCATATCAAGTTGTTCTTGACTTTTCCACTGATCTCGATCCTACTACCTCACTGACGAACGAGGAGGATCCTATTCTTAAGCCCATGTGGGCCACTTCATCATATTGTTCACATGACTTCATCGATGAGACTTTTCCCTCGAATGAAGCTATCATCAAATCCATGAATGGTTCTGACAAACCTTGGGATGATATGCATCATCGCTCTTATTTTCTTCCAGATCTTGCTAGAATAGAACAAGATGACTTTCGATCTACTCTAAGCGAGATAGTCAGTCATGCCGTAGTTCCACTTGATACACATGAAATTTATGCCAAAGAAAATATGGCGAGTATCTCCCCTACCATCGTGATCGACATCTCTTGTACCCCTGAAAATATTGAAAATGTACACATCGGTGTGGATTTTTCACTAGAAGAAATCCTAATATACATCGAGATATTCAAGGAATTCTGAGATGTATTTGCTTGGTCATATGAAGAGATGCCAGGAATCGAACCTCGAATTGTCGAGCACAAGATTAAAACTTACCTAGATGCTAAGCATATTCGACAACGTCTCAGAGCTATCAATCCTTAGAAGGCCCCTGCTATTAAAGAAGGGGTAGAGAAACTGCTTAGTCTTGGATTTATCTACCTGGTTCCCTTGACTGAATGGGTATCCAATCTCGTTTCTGTGAATAAGAAGCAAGGAACCATCCGTGTATGCATTGATTTTTGTGACATGAACAAAGTCTGTCCTAAAGACAACTTCCCGACACCTTTCATCGATCAAATTCCTAATGAGTGTGCGAGAAGCGATTTTTTTTCTTTCATGGACGGATTTTTAGGTTATAACCAAATTCGAATCAAACCCAAGGATCAACATAAGATGGAATTTATTTGTCCTTGGGGTACTTTCTCATACCGGAAGATGCCTTTCGGCCTTAAAAACACTGGAGCAACCTTCCAACGTGCTATGACCTTCGAATTCCACGATCTTAAGAATATAGTCAAAGCTTGTCTTGACGATCTTGCTACTCACTCTTGTAAGAGAGTGGATAACCCTAAACACCTTCGGCTAGTTTTTGAAAGATTTCGTCATTATAGAATCCAGTTGAACCCTCATAAATGCATATTTTGTGTTAGGTATGGACGTCTTCTAGGATTTTTAGTCTTTGAGACCAGGATCATGGTAGATCTGTTAAAGGATGAGGCAATACTTCGATTTCCTCCCCCACGCACTATTCAACAACTTCAAGGTTTACAGGGGAAATCTAAATTTTTACATCGGTTTATAGTAAACTATGCCAATATTAATAAGGGTTTCATGCATCTTTTGAAGAAGGACTCCTAGTTACTGCATATTTTGAAGTGGCCTATACCTAGAGGACTCATAGCCTAGTTTGGTTTAATCTCTTTACCAACTCGTTTTCAAAAAGAGAAAATATTGTCCACTGAGCTTGTCTCTTTCACACTCGTAAATTGGATTTGAAAATACGTCTATTTTCTACAAGTTTATCCCTTTTTCACGCCAAGTAGACTGGGATTATGAAAAAGGATATTTTTTGGAGTTAAGTTGTGATTGCATCTCATGCCCTTGCTTGTAGTGTTGAGCCTATAGTCAGTTCTCTCTTTACGTTATAAATTGTTTGCCTTAATAGTTTTGCATCCTCAACCAAGAAGAGCCTCATTTATATCCTTTGCAACTTAACACCCTATACCCAGGAGGGAACATTCCCCCGAGTGTCCATCTCCCGCATGCACCTCCTTGCATTGAGCATAGGTATTTTCAACTGTTGGAACTAGTTTTGCTTACTTGCGACACTTGTTTCCTCCTCTGTATCATAGCATTCATTTGACTATAAAAAAAAAGATGGGTGGGAAGGGAGTATTATATTATATTGGCAACAATCGTGTCGCCTTTGAACAGAGCACAAAGTTATTGAGTCCACTTGTCATCATAATTTTGGGTTTAGCATGGCCTTAGGAAGCTTAGCTCATTACAGAGAGTTTACTCCCCCAACTGGTTACTCTTCCAGTCCCTATGGAGAGTTTGATCGATGTCGCCTACATATCATGGTTTCATCATCGAGTCTATGCTTCCAGAGCCTTAAATATGTCTCATGCTCTTGTTCAAAGGATGTCTATCAACCTGTGTCAGCCATTCCTTGGAACTCTTGACTTTGCATGTTGGCCATACCCTTAGTTTGTCTCAGAATCACATGAAGTTGTAGTCCTATTATTCACCTTGGTCCTACTTTCCTCATTGGTAGGTAACCTTGAACCCAACAGTCGACATTTCATCATTGGTCGTTGACTGGGTGGTTTCCCTTGTGTTCTATGGAAAGAAATCTATTCACACATTGGGATTCATGTAGTGTCTTGGATGTCATTATCCTTATTGGTGGTTTCCTCACCTTTGTCAACAGTTTTCCTCATTGGATGTTATTTAGAGGGTATATTTCGTGTACTGCTTGCACTTGGCACATGCAAAAGACACACAGGGTTGTGGGTTCATGAACATGCTCTTCATCCGATATCCTCCAAATCATCAAGCTCTTTCTTTGTACATCATTTTGAATGATGAGATATGCCTTAATTCTCTCCTTTCAGTGGGTCTCCTTCCATTGACTTCAACTCATCTACTCTAGAAACGAGAACTAGAGTCCTATGAGTACCTCGAGGCTTGAAGTCATTAGTGGTAGGTTCTCTCGCCATCGACAGTTGGGAATACATCAATGTCTCTTGATCGATGGATTATTCAAGTGTTCGACCCCAACTCCTTTATTCACACTTGTAAGAATGTACTCAGTGCCTTGATACCTACTCTCATCATCGGTAGGATGTCTCGCATTTGTTAACAGTATACCTCAATGACCGGTAATCAAATGAAGTCTCTTTGTGTTCAACCTCAACTCCTTTATTCACATGATGTAGACTTACACCTTTGGTGGATTGTGTAGAAGACATGAAGACATTAGTATGTAGCCACATCTTTCCTGTGTTGTTGCCACCTTTTCATTGGACTAGTACTTGTATGACTTTAGTGATCATGGGAGATCAGATTGTACTCCATTGTATACATATATCTTCATTTTTATTTTGGGACTAGTTCTACTAGGCCTTGTTGGTGACTATGACAGCCTTTGTCATGTAACCACGTTTGTATTCTCCTATTCATGGCCATGGACAGTTGTTTGGTATATTTTCACATGGATCTGCAATGTAATTCAAATTGGCATCCATGTATGCAAAGTCAGTACAGATTGTAATGAGAACCTAGTTCTTCCAACTGGGTCCCCATTACTCCACTTCTGGGTTTTTTATAATGCATTTCATCCATCGCATATACTCCTCTGACCTCACACATTAGGGGCCATCTGTTATAGCAAGATTTTCCTCACCCCATGCAAACTTGCACAGAAGGCCTTTTTCCATTTCCCTATGCAGATTTGAAGTCCCCTTTTGCAAATCCCAGAGCTAAAAATACAATTTTTCCACATATACGCACCTTGCCTAGTATACATCATGCATATACACAAGTTGCACCACTACACCCTGCGTACATCGAGAAATATGCCCAAAAATGAAAAATGGTGTTGGGTTTCCATGTCACGAAACAAGATCAATTATCCTTGGCCTTCCATATACTAGAAACATTCTGAATCGACCCTTAAGTTCCACTTGAAGGCTATAAATGGGCCAAATCTGAGCTATGGAAAAGAGGAGAAACAATTCAACTTTGAGAGAAAAGTTACTCTGGAGGAATTATTCACTTCAGATTGAGTCTGCATCCCTATATCTTTTTAGTTTGAACACATTGTTCAACCCCCAAGCTCTTACCTTGTTGATTGAGAACTCCATTGTCTCTCTTACACGAGCTTTCCTTTGGTGGAGGATTGAAGTGGTGGAGGCCCATCTGGAAGGAACTTAGTTTCTCAGTTCTGAACCATGCTGACACGGAAGTCTGTAACTTATTCACTTATGTTGATTATATCTTAATAGAAATACTCTTTTCTCATCCAATTGACATCTTGCAAATATTTGAATTATTATTCCATGGGCGTATTTGTTATGAATGTTGATAGATTATGCTATTGAATGTGATAACATCATATATTATCACCATATTCTTGTGTTGCAAGGTTGTTGAGGACTATTTGTAGGTATATTGCTTTGGTTCAAGTGCTCAATGGTGGACTTCATCAAATGTCTGGACAAGTTAGGCCTTTTATCTTGTCTCTCTAGCATATTTGTTTATATAGCATACTTGAGAGTAGAGTTGATTTCTGCAGTCATTTCCATCTGTTGTGTTTTACCCCTAGCCATAGATAGATTTTCCTCATAACACCTGTTGTGAAAATAGACCCTATTGTTGACAGGTTCATTATAATATAAATAAAGGTAAATTCCCCATTGAGGAATCACATCAAAAGTGTGAGTTTGGAAATTTCAGCAAGTAATTACTTCTTGGGAAAAGTGCACACCTCTCTTGGGCGCTAGTCTTCTTGGGAAATCTTTTCACTTTTTGAAAATGAGTCAGAAAAGAGCTTAAATCAAACTCCGTTGGGAGTCCTCTAGGTATAGGTCACTTCTGTTGATTATATCTTAATAGAAATATTGGCATGTGAGTCCTCTAGTGAATAAGTTAACTCAAGGGTTGGGAGTCCTCTAGGTATAGGTCACTTCTTTTGATTATATCTTAATAGAAATATTGGCTTGTGAGTCCTCTAGTGAATTGGCTATAGGCTCAATACTGCAAGCAAGGGCATGAGATGCAATCACAAATTAACTCCAAAAAATGTCATTTTTCATAATCTTAGTCTACTTAGTGTGAAAAAGGGATAAACTTGTACCAAATAGACGTCTTTTCAAATCCAATTTACAAGTGTGAAAGAGACAAGTTCACTCGGAAATATTTTTGCTTTTTGAAAACGAATCGAAAAAGAGCTTAAATCAAACTCGGATGGGAGTCCTATAGGTATAGGTCACTTCTGATGATTATATATTAATAGAAATAGTGGCATGGGAGGTCACTTCTTCAAAAGACGCATACATGGGAGTCCTTCTGTAACTTATTCACTTTTTTTTATTATATCTTAATAGAAATACTATTTTCCCATTCAATTGACATCTTGCAAATATTTGAATTATTATTCCATGGGCGTATTTGTTATGAATGTTGATGGATTATGCTATTGAATGTGCTAAGATCATATATTATCACCATATTCTTGCGTTTCTTGGTTTTTGAGAACTAGTTGCAGGTATATTTCTTTGGGTCAAGTGCTCAATGGTGGACTCCGTCGAACTTCTAGACAAGGTAGGCATTTTATCTTGTCTCTCTAGCATATTTGTTTATATAGCATACTTGAGAGTAGAGTTGATTTCTGCAGTCATTTTTGTCTGTTGTGGTTTACCACTAGCCATAGAGAGATTTTCCTCGTAACACATGTTGTGAAAATAGACACTATTGTTGACAGGTTGAGTATAATATAAATAAAGGTAAAATCCCCATTGAGGACTCACATCAAAAGTGTGATTTTGGAAATTTCAGCAAGTACTTACTTCTTGGGAAAAGTGTGCACCTGTCTTGGGCGCTAGTCTTCTAGGGTTTGTGAGCACCCTTTTGTGTGCTAGGTTTTATGGTGGTGGAGGTCTTTCTCTTGAAGAATATAGCAAAGGAATAACTGATTTTTACTCCCTTGTTGAGAAGGGTTTCCTAGGATACTTCTTGTGTACTTATGCATGGTGTTTCCTCTTGTGATCTTGGTTGTTGGAACAAATTGTTTATGGTTTAAGTAAATTACTAAAAATGGAATGAACTTCATGCTTAACCCTAGATTATTGAAAAACCAACAAGGACAATCTCTCTCGCATGCCCAAGAAACCCTCTATGGCGGAAAAAAATAAAAACGATGGAGCAGAAGATTCTATTAACTTGTTGCTAGAGAAAGCTCTCGCACGATAGATGGATGAAATGATGGAAAAAATTTCCCACATCCTTCAATGCCTACCTATAGTAACATGTGCATATTCATCAAGTGACCACTTTGGAGGAACTTCTCCCTTCAAGGTACAAGTTAATTTTTATATTCTCATATTTGAAGGTCAAATAGATGTGGATTCCTTAGAAAAATGGTTGAATATGCTAGAAGGTTATTTCTCTGTTCACAATTTTTCTGACAGGGAAAAGATCACCTTTGCACTCCTCAAGGCTCTCCCCCATGTCAAACATTGGTGGGAAACTTATTGGGAGAAAATTTCCATAGAGGAATATGGAATATATGGTGCCAAGCCCACTTGGGATTTTTTTATGGATGCGGTCAAGGAAAAATACTACCATGTAAATAACTATGAAGACCAATACATGAGATGGACCACACTGTGGCAAGAGAAGAGCCAAACAGTGTCAGATTTCACAAATTCTTTCAATACCTTGCACACCAAGCTAGGTATCAAAGACTTCAAGGGACATCTGGTTCTGAAATATCGTGGGGCTCTACATAGGTACATCAAAACCAAAATGGATTTCCTAAACATCTCATCATTGGGAGCTGCCTATCGATATGTTGTCAAAATTGAGCAAAAATTTAGACACCAGAACAAATGGTAGTTTGGATATGCAGATCCGAAACAACCAAAGCATGGTAAAGATGACCCTAACCAACAACTAGTCCAAGACATAGGAAAAAAAGGGGAAAGGAAAGATGAAGAATGACACTGAGAAGTGGTACGACTTCCACAAAATCCCTTGGGACAACACCGATCAATGTCGCTTGAAACATTCATTGGTGGTCGAGGTCAAAGACAAGGAGATGAACCGTGATTTAGAATCTAATCCAGAAAATATTGAAAACTGATAGATCATCAATGCATACCTATTGTTATTGTCACGACCGCAACAATTTAACTAGAAGAACTAGTATATCCTTAAGAGGGGGAGTTCCTCTTCCATTCAAATATGTGGGTAAAGGGGACCCCGTTTAATTTCATTATTGATAGTGGTAGCTAGAAGAACCTCATATCAGCTGAGGTCATCAAATAGTTGGGGTCATCGAAAACACCACACCTGCAGCCATGCAACATCAGGTGGCTTCACTAGGGACGAGACCTATGTGTCAGCTAGAAGTATCACCTATCCTATGGAATCCATCCCTTCAAGGATGAGGTAGTGTGTGATATTTCCCCTCTTTATGTCTTGGACATTGTTTTGGGCCAACCATATATGTGGAAACTTCATGTTGTTTATGTGTCTCGATCCCATAGTGCCATTATTACTCTGGGGGGTCAGCTCTACAGGATACCAGAGGTAGTTCTGACTATTGTTCCACCAAAAAATTTGCGCAAGGTAATATCTCATACAACAAAATTCATCTTCTTCACAATCTATTCAAAGGATGCACAGAAGGCCACTACAACCACTATAGCCTCAACACCTTCTATCCAGCAGAAGCATATTGTGGAAGAGAAAGAAGATATTGTTTCTTCACTTACAATGGCACCTACACAATACCCCGTAAATCCCAAAGACAACAAGTTGGTGGAACAGATTCAACCCCACCAGCAACAGGTTCGTGACAAGCTTCCACAGACCAAGCAACGCAACTTCTCCAACAAGGCATGCAACTCACCAAGATTCAGATTCAGAAAATGATTTCCACTCTTCCCTAGGAACTCAACACAATGGATACCATTTCTAGGTGCATTATTGGTGGCCACCCACCTGTTCTAAATTCCAACTGGCTCATATTGACAGTTTTCAGTTCAACAAGTTTCTCTGTAATGGGGACATTTCTTTGTAATTATGGGTTATGCACTTACAGGTTTGTCCTGAAGCCCTACACAACATCCTGGTGGAAAGTGGTAGCCTCCCACCTATTCCAACTAGATTATTTTGGAAGTTTTCATGTCAACACATCTTTTTGTACTTCGAGGTTCATTTTGGGGCTCTAAATAGTGGTGTTTTGGATTTCCACAGTCAAAATGTAGACAGATTCAGATTTTAATGACATGATGTGTAGTTCTCAAAAATACCTTTCCAACGGGCTATCACACGCCTAAAATAGATGTCGTATGAAAAAGTTACGACCCTAGGAAGTTGAGGTACCAACTTACCCATCATAGCCCACATAATGTTTGGCGTTTCATCTTCTAGGGTTAGGTTTTTGGATGTCTAGGGTTTTGGAATTCATGTTTATCATAAAAATGCCTTCAGAGCCTCATTGTAATAATCTTCTTGCAAATGAGCATAGTCGTCACATCTCTTCTCAGAGATAAAGTTGCCACCATTCTAGAGAGTCTTGAACTCTATATTTTTACAGTCTCTGTACATTTATTTCATTAATAGAAATCATGTATTGTTGTATTTCTATGTTTGTACCAATTTTTATGTGTATTTCGTTGTAATATCTTTGCTTTCATTTCATTCTGAAAAATAATCTAGATCATTGCGACAACTCAAGTTATACGACAATATGGAGAAATGATCATTTTCCATGTAGATCATTCAATACTTGGGATACATCGTGGATGAACATGGGGTGCATGTGGACCCAGCCAAGATCCAAGTCATTCATGATTAGCCAACCCTAGCAACTATGACAGAGCTCCACAAATTCTTAGGTCTTTCCAACTTCTACCATAGGCACATGTTGGGGTTCTCTCATATCGCTTGTCCCATAAGTCAAGTGACCAAAGGTGGAGCTAAATTCAAGAATGCTTAGTATGAATAACAACAGAAAGCATTTAAGGATCTGAAACACCACCTATGATCCACACCATTGCTTGTTTTCCCAAACCTACAAAGACCATTTGATATTGAGACTAATGCCTCTAACTAAGATATCAATGCATTCATCACTCATCATGGACATCCAACGGCCTATCATAGTGAGATGTTATCTGATGTTGTTCATAGATATCCCACCTATGACAAAGAGATGTACTCCATTGTGCAGGCATACTGATAGTGGAATAAGTATAATCTAAGAAAGAAAATGATCATCCACATTGATCCCAAGCCTCCACAATTCATGCAGACGCAAGGAAAGTTGTAGAATGACCACCACCATAAGTGGTAAACATACCTACAACAATTTCACTTGAAAATTAAGTGAAAGAAGAGCATCAACAACCATGTTTTAGATTGTCTCAGTGGGCCCCTATTTGTAGTACTAACCACATTTCTTAACTCCTTTATAAACGATACCTATGGGTGGCCACAATTATACAACAGTGACTCTAACTTCGCTGCTAATTATCGAAAACTGAATGTAGGAAAATAAGTCTTGTACTTCCACCTCCAGGATGCACTCTTGTGCTATACAGTCCATCTTTGTGTTCCTTCAAGTGAGCATGCAAAGATAATTTGGGAGGCACATTATAGTTGGGTGGAAGGGTACTTCAGTTTGGGAAAGACAATAGTAGTACTTTAGAAGTATTTCTATTGGCCAAAGATTTGATGGGTCGTCAACCAATATATCAATTCATGCACTACCTGTTACATCACTAAACCATCTATCAAGAAACAAGGGTTGTACACTTCTCTCCCTATCCCATACAAGCCCTGGGAAACAGTCTCCATGGATTACATGCCATGTTTTCGCTCCACTAAACATGCTCACGATTGTGTCTTTGTGGTTGTTGATCGATTCTCGAAGATGGCCATTTTTTCACCATGTAAAAAGAGTATCACAACCAAGGTCACTGCTAGGCTCTTCTTTGAGCATTTTTGGGTTCATTTTTGGCTACATGGATCATTATTTTAGATAGGGGTATAATGTTCCTCAATACCTTCTGATCTAGCCTTTTCTCTCTTATGGACACCAAGTTGACAAAATTGGCTTCCTTTCACCCCCAAACAGATGGGAAAATAAAAGTGGCCAATAGGATGATTGTACATATCTCGGACATGTAAAATTCCAAGAATCGATGTACATCAAATGAGAGCCTTCCATATGTTCATCATAGCTATAACAGAGCCCTCCACACCTCTATTGGCCACATCCCTTTTCAGGTATTCTTGGGGTTTCAACAATTGTCCCCCATTGATGTAGCTCTTCCCATTACATCTCACCGAAAGAGTCCTCCGACCAGGGAAGACAAAGTAACCAAATTTGTTCAATAGATCCAACACCTCCAACAATAGTTTAATGATATATTGTGGAAGGTCAATATCAAGTACAAGCAACGACATGACCAACATTGGGTTCCACACAAGTTTTAGGTTGGTGACAAGGTCTAGTTGCATTTGCATAAAGAGTGCCTCATGGCCCCACATAGGAACCTTATACCACTTTGATATGGGCATGACACCATCACAAAGGATATGGGTGAAAATTATTTTGAATTGAGTATTCCTCATTTTCTTGGCTTACACCTAATATTTAATGTGGAGCTACTTCAACCACATTTCCCACCTTTGTTGGACACCTCGGAGGTGGCTAAGAAATTGGATCCTACATAAATTATTAATCTTTACTTCAACCACATTTCCTTTGACCTCCTTGTGCACTCTATCTTAATCTTTCATATATGTGGGTAACATGTCTCCTTGTGGATGTCCACTTTGAAGGGAAAGCAAGCATGAAGAAAGAAAATAAGAAAATAAAATATAAATATGGGATTCCTTATAAGTCTCTAATATCAATTCTTTGGCATAGATTTATTATGAATTCCTTCTTCTTAATGCATCCATGTCACCCTTTCTAATTACAAATGGAACCCCATCATAAACTAGCTCTCGTGTGAATGTTACTCATTATGTCATGGGAGCACATGTGCTTGATGAGACTTTAACAAAGGCCAGGGGTCTAAGTATTCATGAAATGGGAGGTCCAACTTGGTATGTACATCCCCCACACTATTTCAATATGGCCTTGAACATTTAAGAGAATGAAGTAGCTAGATTTTTAAATTTATAGGGGTTGTATGACTATCAAAGAGTTATCGATGTGATTGGTGCCAGTAATAAGTGATATGTTTTGTGACCCTAGAAATGGTTGATTCAAGGTTTGACCTTAGTTAGTGTGGTGCAAATAGCTATGAAATCATACAATGGGGTTCATTATGTAAATTATACATGAATTGGTGATTTTTCCATATACAACAACTCAAATCTCATAGGTGAGTGAAATTATGGTGATAATTGCCACTATGATAAATCTCCATGTAAAGATAATTTACATCCCTACTTCTCTTTGATAAATATATTCTTCTTTATGGTGAATTTCCTAGTGATCAAAATATGGTGAATTTTCTAGTGATCAAAATATACCAAGGGAAAGAGAAATTGAAATAATTTAAATCATGAGAAAGTGACGAAAGAGAATTTTACAACTTAAATGTTCTCCATGGAAAATATTCCCTCTATGCCCAAAAACAACTTTTCACATCTATGTAAATGACATTTATGATCATTTATTCCAATTCATGTCTTGATTGAAGCATACTTTGATACATATGAATTTGTATATCAACTTCAACAAAGTATTAAGTGAATGAGTTCATTTAGATCATGAAGGAATATTGTTCTTAAAGCCCTTCTCCATTTAATTTGTGCATATGAGAATTTTACAACTTAAATATTCTCCATGGAAAATATTCCCTTTATGCCCAAAAACAACTTTTCACGTCTATGTAAATGACCTTTATGATCATTTATTCCAATTCATGTCTTGAATGAAGCATACTTTGATGCATATGAATTTGTTGATCAACTTCAACAAAGTATTAAGTGAATGAGTTCATTTAGATCATCAAGGAATATTGGTCTTAAATCCCTTCTCCATTTAATTTGTGCATATGATTTTATTCAAGAAATCAAACAAGTAGAGGATGTTAAGAACCAAATATCAATATAGCATAGAAAAACCTCAGAATAAGTACTCAATGCCTTGAAAAAGAGATAATTTCAGATAAAAAGCCTCTTCGAGGGGGAAACCTCATTTTACCCCACATAAATGTTCAAGTACAAGATGATTCCAAATGAAAATGTCTTCTTGGTATATATAGGAGACTAGGAGGTATAATTACAACTAATGGAATAAAGCTGACATAAATAAAATAACATTACTAATGTAATATGCCC
>ML783564.1:826607-839936 GCA_009831015.1 Picea engelmannii | reverse complement strand
CGTAAATTACGAGAATAGGACGAAAGCATTCTAACTATTACATATTGCAAGTATAGCCGTATTCTAAACGCTCTACTTTTTTAAACGTTCTTCGTTTTGGTTTTTATTAGGCGATATTAGCTGGCTAATTTTGTGTGTGAAATGCACTCATAAGTTACTGAATCTGTGTATTTTAGAGGTTAAGTTTGTATGATCCAACTGTCTGTTTTACGGGGTTTTCAAGATTATGAATCTATTTATACGTTCTGAAATGCAATTTAAATAAAGGAGATTGCAATTTCTCCCAAATTTATATCACCAAATTTTAGTAAAAAATTCCAAAACATAAAATGTTTAAACAAGATCTTTGRAAATATGTARATGCAGTAAGATACACATAAATTTTAGAATAAGAAAAGAAAAAAGTTTTGGAATTTTATATTGGAGGAGAGGCTTTTGACCATGGTAGTATATGAATCAATAATAATAAGGTAGAGAGGTAACATATTTCATAAAATGGATGTAAAGGCATAAGAGTTTAGCAATGTTTTTTTATTTTTATTTTATTTTATTTTTTTATTTTTTTTCTCCAGAGTGTTACCTTTTTTTTTAGAGCTAAGTTGAGCTTAGGTCGGTGCCAATGCCAATGTTGGATGGAAGGCCCATGAGTGGGATGCGACCTTTAAGGTGGAAGAAGCGGGAGGTAAAGAGGGAGATGTTGTTTAAGCAACATTTTTTGGGATGATGAGTAATTGGCTTTGGAAGGGTAAATAGGTGGAGGTTAAAAACATGGACTACTTAATAGATCCACCTTTCTAGTCATTGAGTCATATAATTGAGCTCATTAAAAGTGTCATAATTGGAGCATGTTTGTTTAGATTCAATAAAAATATAAATTGTTTCATGTGCATCCCATTAATTATAGAAGCACGGTATGATGAGGTTGAATTCATTGCAAAGTGGACAAGGTTGAGTGCCACAATTCGTAGAAATCTACCAACAAGTTAATGACATTTTCAATCAAACTTGTAACCAGTCTACAATTGTGGTACCTTTTGAAAAACTTTAATGAATTGTAAGGGAAGATGGGGTAATCATAATGAATTAAGAGCATGCACATAACTATCCACATCTATTTTGAAGGGAGGCATGAAGAATGGTAAAGGAAGGTTCCTTAGGCGGAGTAATGGGTGCTAAAATGTATAAGTTGAATATGGTGATAAGTAGCTAAAACAAGGACTAGAAAAATTCCTACCCACAAGTGCAAGAAAATTCTATCTCACAAAAATGGAGAGGGAGAAGGATTAGAAAATTTTCTGGTAGTATGAGAGTTTGTTGATGTGTTACTAGAAGAGTTACCATGTTTTTCTCTTGAATCAAAGTTGGAGTTTATGATTGACTTGAAACTTGAAAATGGATTGATAGACATAACATCTTATCAGATGACGACACATGAGTTACAAGAGTTGAAGATGAAACTAAATGAGTTGTTGCACCTAGGAATTATACGTCCAAGTGTGTCACCTTTGGGTGTGCATGTTATTTTCATAAGAAAGAAGGATGGGCCATGGAGACTCTGTATTGACTACTGTCAATTGAACAAGGAGACAATCAAGAACCAATATTTGTTGCCAAGAATAGATGATTTGTTTTATCAAATGAAGGGTGTGATGGTGTTTTAAAATATTGACTCAAGATCAGGTTATCACCAGTTATGAAATAAACTGTAATATGTTTATAAGACCGCATTCAACACGAGGTTCAGACACTACGAATTTACAATTTTATTGTTTGGACTAACAAATGCCCCGGGGGTATTCATGAGTTTAATGAATGGGGTGTTATACAAATTATTGGACAATTTTTTTCAAGTATTCATTGATGACATACTGATATACTATCTGACAACAGAAGAACATGACAAACATTTGCGCTTAGTACTACAATGTTTACGAGAAAACAAATTATACGGGAAACTGTCGAAATGCTCTTTTTACCAATCAAGGATACATTACTTAGGGCATGTTATCTTCAGCGAAGGAATCACAATGGATCAAGTGAAGGTAGAGGTTATTATCAAATTTCTTACACCAATAAACATACCAGAAGTACGCAGCTTTATGGGTTTAGCAGGATATTACCGACGGTTCATCGAAGGTTTTTCGAAGATAGCAAATACGATCATGAAATTGTAGAAGAAATTTTTTTTTGTATGGATCGAGAAATTCGTGGAAGCATTTAAAAGGCTCAATGAATTTTTGACGACAACACTAATACTAAATGTCCTCGACATGGACAAGGAATTATTGGTATGCACGGACGCATCCCTGAATGGATTAGGCAGAGTATTGATGCAATACGGTCGAGTGATCACTTACAACTCAAGGAAATTAAGAAAGCATGAGGAGAACTATGCAATGCATGATTTGGATTTATTGGCCATTGTGTATTCCTTGAGAGTGTGGAGACATTGTTTGATCAAACGAAAGTTTGAACCAAAAATAGATCACTATGGATTGCAGCACATATTTACGTAGAGTGACCTGAACGCATGGTAAAGGCATTGGTTAGAATTGCTTAGTGAATATGATTTTGAGATTACTTAGATAAAAGGAACAATTAACCGAGTGGCATAAGCATTGAGTCGAAGACCCTGCATATTATCAGTGATACCTCTTTAGACAAATCTTCGAGAAAATATTCTAGCTATATAGTTCGACGATGACTGGTATAAAGAGGTTAGGAAAATATCGGACAAGCCACCATGATGGTACCAAAGTTTGAAGAATATACATTGGACAACAATGGATTGATGAGGTATAATAACTGTATTTACGTATTGCCTAATGAATAATTAGGAATTTTGATTTTAGGTGAAGTTCATAGAGCAGTGTACATGGCCCATCCATGAGTCACAAAGATGAGGGAAGACCTTAAGCCATTATTCTTCTGGAAAGGAATGAAAGAAGACATATTTAGTTACATGGCGTGATGTCTATAATGTTAGGAAATGACGGTTGTACATAGACATCCGACAAGATTACAACCATGTGTTATTCTGGAGACAAAATGGGAGGTCATTTTGATGGAATTTATTGTTGGATTTCCACTGACGGAAAGGAGGCACGACTTGATTTTCTTGGTAGTTGACACTGTGACGAAGAGTGCACATTTTATTCCTGTGTGTATGATGTATTAAGAACCAGACATAGCAGAGTTTTTATTAGCGAGATTGTGAGGTTACATGGCGTGCCTAAAAGGTTAATATCTGATAGGGGATTGGTGTTTATAGGATGTTTTTAGACCATTTTCCAAGAGGCCTTGGGGACACAACTAAACTTTAGTACAACATATCACCCTAAGATGGACAAGAATACGGAAAGGACACACCAAATTTTGGAAGATATGTTGCATATGCATGTAATGGACCAAAATAAATGTTGGGAAGAGTTCTTGCCACTGGTAGAGTTTGCGTACAACAACATTTATAAAAGTACCATTAAGATGGCACCATTTGAGTTTCTTTACGGGAGACCGTGTCGAACACCATTGATTTGGGATCGACTTGAGGATAGGGTCTTGGTAGGACCAGAAGTGATCCAAGAAAGGGAAGAACAAATGAAAATGATAAGACAAAGGATTAAAGAAGCGCAAGATCATCAAAAGAGTTATGTTGATGCACATCACGCTGAATGAAATTATGAAGATGTTGAACGAGTTTTCCTACAGGTGAAACCGCACCAAAGTTTGATCAATTTTGGAAAGAGTGCTAAACTCTCTCCTAGGTTTGTGGGACCCTTTGAGGTTTTTTAAAGGAAGGGAACTGTGGCCTATTGACTAGCCTTGCCTGATTCTTTTAGGTGTATGCATGATGTTTTTCATGCATCTATTTGTGACACTATGTTAGTGATCCTACACATATCACTGACATAAGTTCCTTGTAGGTTTCGGACTAGGGTGCACTCACAGCGGAGCTAATCCACATTCTATACCATCGCATTCAATAGCCACGACATCAAACATACGATCAGGTCAAGCTCCAGTGGGACAATTATAGTCTGCACTCGGCTACTTGGGAGGATGCATATGATATGCGCTAGCATTTTCCATATTTGTTTGATAGATAAGACATATCGATCTTGCCAGATACTATATCTACTACATCTTATATGCTATACAAATTTGGGATGGAGTTTAAAACAAGAGGGGGTGTATGTAACATCCTGCTCTTGCGAGCACATGTTATCGACTTATTCTTTGAGGACACTTGCGTGCAAGTGATCCGATTATAATATATGATTGTATATTTATCTTATTTATCTTTATGATGATGTTGATGATTATGATTTGATGTTATTGATATATGTTTATTGACATATGCTATTGACAATCTTTTCCTTAGTTTGCAGGACACTTGATAGATTGTGGATGCTGATGGCATCAATGGATCCCCTTGGACTCTAGATTGAGTCAGGGAGTGGATTGCATTGGTTTAATTGTTTCATTTATGCATGTGTGATATATGATCGATTATATATTATGATGTTGTATATGGATCATTGACAGTGTTTCATTGATGAATGCAGGCTAACTATTTCCTTCTAATCTAAGTCACATAAGGAGTAAAGGGGTGATGCACATAGAATAGATATTGAGGGACAAGTGTGGCAAAGTCCTTGTCACAACCTACTAGAACTCTCACTATGGCTCAAATTGTAGGTTAACGATTACCTAGTTCAAGAGATTCACGATGTCGTGAGGGAAGACTGAGACAGTCGCTCACGAAGATTCTAAGGGGTGCGCAATAAGGCAAGGTCCTTATTCCTTAGAATCCCTTAGTCTCTCACAAGGTTGTCTGAATGGAGTGATAACTCCATGGATTGGACAACTACCCAATCTAGTCAAAGGCGAGTGGCACCCTTGGAGCACATTGTGTGTCTTGAAGGGCATGTCGTGGAAATAAAACTTGTGTCAATGAATCTAGGTGGCGTAGAAAACCTTGAGTGAATAACTAAAACCTATAAAATCTTTAACCATTGTTGGATTTAATTAATTAATAAATTAAGGATTGAATTAATTAATTGTGAATCCCCAAATGAAAATCTAAGACTATGAAAAAAATTAAGCCTAAGTTGGTAAGAAGACTAAAACTAAATTATTAACTAATCAAATAGGAATGAGGTAAAACAATTAAGAAATTAAGAAAAATAAAATAAACCTAAAGGTTGATTTAATACACTTATGTGCAAAAAAATACCAAATTGGAATTTAACGTAAGAAAGGAATAAAGTTTAAAGAATGTTTACGCATATAAAGGTATCTAGATTCTAGTTAACACTAGTCTAACTAGAAGCAGATTCATATTTTAACTCAACTCAGATTTAGTGGTGTTAGTCACTAAATGGGAGTAAAGGGAATAAAGAGACAACTAGGAGCGAATTAAGGAGCACTTTTAGGAAGAGTGATGGAAATTAACTTTAAAATTAAATTATAATATGTATTTACTTGTACAATTTGGGAAAAGTGTGACAAGTGTACGGGGGGAATAATCCTCAATTATTTAATTAAAAAGTGAATTAATTGTGCAATTGGGAATGTGTTATGTTGCATGGATTTTCATTGGTTTTACTTGTGAGAGTTGGGATACCTATCTTGAGAGAGAGTATTGGATCTACCTTGCCAGGAAATCTTGTCGTTGGAATCCTCTGGTTCTATGTGTGGCCCCTTTGCAGCTCAGGGGGATAAGTGGGAATATAAATACCCATAACGTTGGCTGGGAGGTACCAGTGAAGTCTCAAAGATTGGCAAGTGGGAGGAAGGAATGATCACCAGCCTCCGAGGAAGGTCCTCCATCAATCACATTCATTGGTCACGATATTTTATTGATAACTATTAATTTCTATTAGAATATAAATTGTAAATTTGAATGCTTGTAAAGAAGTCAATTTCAATTAGTGATATGTCTTTTTTTCCTGCTTATCTGATCAATTTACTGCGTATCTAGTTACAAAATTTTAATTAAATCCATCATTTTTTATCCTGCATGATTATATTTAATTCCATTGAAAGAGGGAATGCGGACAAGATTTTTTAATCGAAATCTCTCGGCCCATTCTTATCATTAAAAAGATTTGAAATTGCATACCTTTTTTTGTTGACAATACTAAGTTAATGGAGCATGTGATGTCAAATTGCGATGTGACTTAATGTTCGTAAAAGGTTTACCTATGAATTTTGATGTGCGCACCTATCGAACAATCAACTGGTTAAATCTTAGTTCCCCCCTTATCAAATTCGATTTTGGTGGGTTGCCTTTTTAATGTAAACCATCAAATGTTGGGGTAAGAGCATTTTACTTCTACTGAGTCGAATAACTAAATACCAATCTTATTCCTAGTTTAGTGACTATCAATTTTTGCAAGATGTAATAACCTCAGGAAGGAAACTCGGGTTGTTTTGTTCGTTCAAGACTTCATAGGTAGAAAAGGGGGAGGGTAGGTCTAAGCTAGAATTCAAAAAGGCTAGGAACAAGATTTTGAAGGAGAGCCGACGAAACTAATGGATGTTAAGGGAGCCAATCATGCGAGGAAATTTGATTGATAAATAGTTGCCATGTTTTAAGTATTCTGTTGATTTGGCTAAGCGACCAACTTCTCTATTTTGAGAATGCAGGATGTGAAAGTAATGGATTTTGGGAAAAATATGTTTCAAAGAATTAATTCGCATGTGAATACCACTGGAGGGATGAGTGGCAGAGGATGAAAGTCCAAGGAGTTCCCTTATAAATATTTGAGAGTCTCCAATCACCATGAGGGCTTCGATGCCTCTTGAGTGTGCAATTTGGAGACCCATATAATGCTCACTTCCCCTCTTAGCATACACGCAACATCAGGAATGGGATCCCCTTCTATATTAAAATTCCTTCAGACTATCCCAATTCCCTTCAAATGATTTAGCACAAGCTACCCATGAAATATCTTCATGGGACTCTAGGGTTTCTTAGTTGTAGGATAAATTTCCTTCTACATAAACCATCAATATAGTCACCTACTGGGCTAAACCAATTCTATTAGTGTAAAATGCTAAAAACTTCCTTACAATGTCACTATGGCCATTTCCATATTGAAAATGAATTAGCAACATAATCCTACATCAAAGTACACCTTCAATTCTTTGGTGAATATTCATCGTAATCTTCTTTGTTTTAATTATTATGGTAGCATTAAAACTTAGAGAAAAATATTTCCAATAGAAAAATAATTTATTCCTTTCTTAGATGGATAAAAGCATATAATATATTTGCATGAAAATTTTTCACCATATGTTCTGAATAAAATCCCATGTTTCACCTTTAATCCCAAATATTAGAATAATATAAAATGGGTACTAATAATCAAGGGGTTTAAGAACCTAGGTAAAAAAAATTGACTTAGTTCCTTTCCTCTTAACCCCCTTAAGCCTCCTATAAGCCCCATTTCACTTTCCTCACTTATGGAAATATATCCCCCATATCTTTCTAATCGTTATTCATTTAAAACCTGTTAGAATTTTGGTATACTCATTTTACCATAGAAAATGTTACACCATTGTCACCCAATCATAGGCACTTACATGTAACACCCCATATCACAATAACCTTTTCTTAAATAGAATTCATACACGAAGAAAGTCCTAAAACTTAGCCTAAAATACCAACATGGTTCCAGTAGCAACACAATACCAAGAGAGTGTACCTTAACCAAGTGAAGCACACAAGAGAGAGATAACAAAAATACTGAGCAAGGAGATAGTTCACCACTACAATTGTTGCATCACCGTCCTCAGACTTGTCCCTCCTTCTATATCACCATTGCAGTTACTGCAACTGATGCTCCTCATACTTGCACCCTAGATGAGTGAGTGAGAGTGTGTAAATGAGGTAGCACCTTACCTCTATTTATACTATCTTTTTACAAGTGACTTTTCATGTGGGGTCGACTTCTCTTTCTGGAGAATTCTAATTCTTTATTAATATTCTCCTTGGGCCGAATTCTCTTATAGCATATTTCCATATATGTTTAATGGTTCTCTTACTTCCAGAATATTCTATTCTAAGCATAAAGGTTATACCGGAGGTTAATACCTCCTACAACTACCAAAACATCAACACTCCCTCTTAGATAGGGATGTATTAACTATGATGTTTTTCAATTAATGGTCTCAATCACATCCATCCATATCACATGACATGGGAAAGACTCACATGGTATTGTACACTAGTCTATAGGTAGTATCACCATAACCACATTGTCTATCTCATGATCGAACAAATAATGTCACAAGTATCACTATCATACCCTAACAGGCTCTGCCATAGTCACACACAAACTATCTAATGGTTATGTCATAGTCATGCATCTGGGTCCTCATCAACATATGTAGAATCTATCCAGTGGGAACAACATTTTCTTCCTCTCGGACCTTATGGCTCTCGACATCCTTTTGTACCTGATGTCATTACAGTACTTAATCTAGATCACTCAAAGCTATGAAACTAACTAGTTCACATAGAACTACGTAACTTCCCAATCCACACGGAGTTTGGGAAACTATCTAGTTTTTCCATTTCACACAAAGTTTCACTACTACCTAATCCATAAAGAGTCTGGGAAGCTATCCAGTTTATTTAGTTCACACATAACTGTGCTACTACCCAATCCATACAGAGTGTGAGATACTATCTAGTTTAGTCAGTTCACACAGAACTGCGTTATTAACCAATCCATACAGAGTTTTGGAAACTAATGTGTCTGTAAACAACTACCCATTGTTGCCACACTTTGTAAGCTACCGCCCCCTAGAATCACATATTTGACTCATCATCCCCTCTTACATGGGAAGACCTTATCGACCACGCCAATATTGTCCCTAAAGTACTCCAACTTTACCTTTCACAGAGGCTTGGTCAACACATCTTCTATCGGCTCGTATGTGCTAATATACTAGAGCTTCACATCTCCCTTTTGCATGAGGTCTCAGATATAATGGTAATTGATCTCGACGTTGTTATACTTTTCATAAAACACATGGTTCTCAAACAACTTTATACAACTCTGGTTGTCACAAAAAATATAAGTCACCTCCAACTCGAGATCAAACAACTCTGCAAGCAACTTCTGAATCCACACAACTTCTCTACTAGTTTAAAATACTGCTATACATATTCTACCTCACTCATACTAAGTGACACATTATTCTTCTTCCTTCTAATCCAAAAAATCATAGATGACCCCAAACTAAAGAAACATCTTGATGTACTCTTCCAATATGTGACACTACCAAACCAATTTGAATCAACATAGCCTTACACTCTTATCTTACAGTATGAAACATATCAGAGTCCAAATTCTATCGTACCATTTAGGTTCCTTAATAGGTGATTTGATGCAATCAAGTGACACGTCTTGGTTCAACCATATACTGAATCAAGGTGTTCACCACAAAGAATATATATATCCTAGTATTCACCAAATACATCAATGAACCAAACATATTCCAATACATGTTGACATCCACGGTCTTTGAAGAAGTATCACTCAATAACTTCAGGTTCATCACAATCAGTGTAGGGATGGATTTACAATCCATGAGTTCAAATATATTCAATATTTATAGCACATATTTTCCTTGGCTAAGGAAAATCTCATCCGGTTTCTGCAACATCTCTAGAACAAAGAAATAATGAATCATACCTAGCTCTTTCAGCTCGAAATCTGAAGCAAGCTTTCTCTTGCACTCAACAATGAGCTTATCATTTCCTGTTAGAAACAAGTCATCTGCATATAACATCGATATCACTAGTCCACTATCCTCAACCTTGTAATAAAGGTTAGGATCTTCTTTACTCTTGGTAAAACCCAAGCTCATTAGAAATTTGTCAATTATATCATACCATTCGGTGTGTGGTTGTTTCAATCCATACAAGGATTTCTTCAATCTGCACACGTTTGTCTACCTGTCATGTGTCTCAAATCCTTGTGGATACTCAACGTACACTTCCTCCTCCACTACAGCATTCAAAAAAAAAAATCGTCATGTCCATGTAATGGATCTTCCATTTAATTACAACAACTATCACAAGTGTAGTTATAATCGAAGTATATCTCACCACAGGAGAACATGTCTCCCCATAATCTATAACTTCTTTCCTCGAGAACCCACTAGCCACAAATATTACCTTATACTTCTCGATATTTACATCTATTTAATGTTTCATCTTGTAGATCCATTTGGAAATCAAAAATGATTTCTCGTTCAGTTTCAGAACCACATCCAAAACATCATTATTAATTATGAATTGGTATTCCTCAATCATGGAATCCTTCCATACTTTCTTCTCTGTAGCCTCTTCATAATAGGTAGGATCAACACCAATAATATCATATAACAATGCCACGTAACTAGAATATGGTCGAGGTTTCTATATTTCTCTGAAAGATCCATGTGGAGCACCATACTTCTTGACATCCTGAATAATCTCACAAGCCCAAGTTGATCTTCTTTTCTCTGTACTCATTTTTGCAGGTCTTTGTGGTTCTTCCATGTAATGGTCCTCTAGACCATGCTCTTCTGTCGCAACATAATTACCTTCATTTGTATCTACAACTCTAGGAGCTTCAGGATCCTCATCATGTATCTCATTTGTATGGTGTTGCCTCGATCTATTGAAGGATGCATCCTCATCGAAGGTAATATCTCTGCTAATCTCGATCTATGTGTAACTAGGGATGTCAACTCTTTACTCCTTTGATGTCTCACTATATCCACGATATATCCTTATTTCCTAAAGAATCCAACTTCGATCTCTTATCTTTGGCAACATGCTCATACACCATACAACAAAATATCCTCATGTGGCTGACCTCTGGCTTTTCTCATGTAAACATTTCTTCTGGTGTCTTGTTCCCAAAGACACAATGAGGAATTTCGTTCTGCACATATACAACGGTCAGGCTTGCTTTTTCCCATAGTTGCATAATAAAGTCTTGATCATGAATCATATCCTTCGTTGCTTCCATTATCGTTCGATTATTTCTTTCTGCCACACCATTCTGCTAAGTTTTGTAGGGAATAGTGAGCTCCCTCTTAATCCCAAGTTCTTTGGAGAATGCTTTGAACTCTTCTAATGTGAACTCTCCTCCATTATCTGACCTTAAAACATTTATCTTCTTTTCAGAAATATTTTCTGCAAGGGATTTGAATTCCTTGAACTTGTTGAATACTTCTCTTTTTGTTTTCAAGAAATAAATCCAATTCTTACGTGAGAAATTATAAATAAATGAAACATAATATACATACCCACTAAGTGAAATAGTTTTCATTGGTCCACACACGTATGAATGCACGATGTACAAAACTCCTTGGGATTTTTTGTCACTGCCTGGAAATAGAATCTTCGCGTTCTTTCCTTATGCATATCCTTTACGCATACCTTCATGAAACACCTAAATTTATGGAAAAAATGTTACCATCTTGCTTATGATCACTAATGCTTTGTAATGTAAGTAAGAAAATCTTCTCTTCCATAGCTATCTTGGATTTACTGTGTTGTGTACTAATGTTGAATCTGAGTGTCCCTTTAATTTGAATAGACCTCCTTCTTGGACACCCATCACAATATCATCATCAATAGACTTTCCTCTTGGCCACATGAGAACTTCACCATCAATACAAGAAACTCTGAATAATGGAAAATATACATAGATCTCCTAACAAGAAAAAAAATTATGCTCAAGGAAGAAGAGGATCATTTGATCTCGTCACTTAATCCAATTGGAGCTTATATTCCTAGAGTAGGCTACAAAGAACTAGAAGAAGAAGGGAATACCAATAGATTTGGAGGTAAAAAATTATTTGGAAACTAAAATCTCCCTCCAAAAAACAAGATCCTTATCTCATTAATTTTACACTGAAAGTTTCCCACATGGGATGTTGTTCATAAGATGAATTTATAAAGCTAGGATAGTGATGTCAATGTCACAAATAAGAAGAAACTATAGTTCATCTCATGTTGAAATGTTCACAGTCCAAGGGGGTATGGAAAGAGGTGGAAATATTAATAGTGAGTGGGAATGCTTGAGAATGTGGAAATCTTGAAGTCGCCTTTAGAACTTAGTGTAATACAAAGGACAATTCTAAGATTAAAGCACTTCTACTTAGCATTGTCTTGGGACAATGTATTTCTAGAAATTTAAATGTGTTTGAAGACAAAGAGAAACTTCCCCTCAAATATGTTGTCCAATCCTTAGATATTTTAGTGTCCTACCCACAAGTGCAAGAAGATTCTATTTCTCAAATGCAAGGTGAAGTTTCTATAAATAAGGATATTCCATGGACTTCTTTTTATGGTGCCTCATAGTGGAACCCCTCTAAGGGAGGCTAAGGAGGCATATTGTACTTATCTTCAGATCACAATATTTATTCTAAAGATGGAGTTAGTCAAGAAACTAATAAAATCTGTGAATCGATTCCTTTAAATATGTCCTGAAGCTTGTACAAGAATATGGTTTAACCAAATTACAAATTTTTGGAGACTAAAATCTAGTTATCCAATGGATGCATAAAGAAATTGCACTAAAAAGATTTACATTATGACCCATATATTATGAATTTCTCAATCTACTGACATCTTTCTCATATACATATTTATCCCATATTTATAAAGACAAGAACATTGTTGCACATGGACCCTAGAAGGATGACATTGGACTAGATCGAGGAACTTGGATTGTTTCAGAAAGATAGAATGGAGATACTAGAAAATATACTTATGAACCATGGACCTAAATATAACCATAACAGTTTCTATCTTAGTTGTTGGTTAATGATAGACTTTCATTGATCTCTAGATGAAAGACTATTGTACATTTTTTAATTCTTTTTTGTCTCTTTTTGAAGAGGCTATTGATGTAACTATATCAGAACTTACAGTTTTTTGGTGATGAAGGAGTGGAGGATTAGACATAAGAATGTCATGTAAATGGATTAAAATTACTTATGAATGCAATGGGCAATTGTGAATGTATTTTTTCGTATACTCATAAAAATACATTTTTTTCTTTGGATATGTGTGTGTGTCTGTGAAGAAATAACATAGATCCATATTAACTCTATGTCTATGAGGAGAATTGTATTAGACTTATTCATTTTCTTTCTAACTTCAATATGGATAAGTCTAAAAGAATTCACCTACTACAATTACTTAAATGTATAAGTTTCATTACATGCACCAAACCCTTGGTGCAATCCTTTTTTTTCCTTACAAGTAATTATTATATAAAAAAATTATTTTTATATGTTTAATTTATATAT
>ML783564.1:815448-826422 GCA_009831015.1 Picea engelmannii | reverse complement strand
TTCTAGATTAGGGTTGATTATATCTTTATAATACCTTAATTTTCTTTTTTCCTCTAACTCTTTATCACACCACATTTTTTCCTTAAATTTTGATTTGACATTTTTTCTAATAGTATCTTTATTCTGCAAAATGGTTTCTTCCATGATTCCCCAATAGTTTAGCCAAGATCGAGCATCTTTATGCCATCCTCGCTTGAGTCGACGATGGTTATGACTTGATTTTGAAGCAATTTTCGGTAGCCTCTTGTCTTCCATGTTGTTTAACTTGTTCTTATACATTAAGTATCTAGTCATAGTCATGATCTCAATGGGGGAGAGGCTTGTTTCTAGGAGGAGGATGGGATACGACGTATTTCCTTTAATTTTGAGATTATAGGTTATAAAATTCTTTTGTATTTTCTCTATCTTTCTCCAGGAATCACGAGAGATACTACATCCCCAGACTTCACATCCATAAAGAATAACAGGTGTAACAAGAGTCTCAAAGAGGAGTTTATTCTTATCTCAATTCCAAAGATCAGTTGATTTGCAATTGTTTTCAAGCCCATAATAAGCTTTACATCCCCCAATAATACTTTTATCAATGCTATAACTCCAATTGAGCTTGTGGTGAATATCAGTTCCAAGATATTTGTATGAAGTCACTTCCTCCAAGTTGTTGTTGTCATATACAAAGGTATCATAAGGGATCTTATTGGATTTAATAATCATGACCTTAGTCTTATCAGTATTAACAGTCATACCCATATTGGAGAAAAAGTCCTTGAGGATTCTTAGTTGGTTTTCAAGATCATGGGGACTCCTTGCCATAAGAACGATATCATTGGCATAAAGAAGAAGATTGATGACTATACCAGTGAGAGTAGGGCCGACACAACCTTCTTTTTCCAAGCATTCTCTAACTTATCAATGTATATGCCAAAAAGGGTAGGGGACAAGGGGACAACCTTGTTTGACTCCGATATTGCAGTTAATATCTTTTGACCAGCTCTCAGTGTTTTTAAACTTAGCAATAATGTTCTCATACATCTTTATTGCAGCAGCCCTCAACTCGAGAGGCACTTTTATCGCTTCCAACCTATTCCAAAGGTTTTTCCTAGGAACTATGTCAAAAGCTTTTCTAAAGTCAACAAAACAACAAAAAATATAGGTTCTAGTATTGCGGAACTTCTCTGCAATGATCCTAAAGGTAACAAGATGGTCCACAGTTGAATGATATCTCCTAAGCCCGGCATGGCCTTTAGCTCTTTTACCGTGACTTTCTAGCCAAATGCTAATCTTCTTTTCCAAAATAATTCCATAGAGCTTCGCTAAAATCGGGCTAATCATAAAGGTCCTATAATTAGAGGGAATGTTTTTATCCCCATTTTTAAAAATAGGAACAATGAGGCTTTGCATCCAGGGTTTAGGGAAGCTCTGCTTGATTGCTAAGTTGAAGAGCTTATGTATGTGAGGGATAAGGATTGGCCCTCCGATTTTAAAAATTCCAGCTTGGTATCCTTCAATGTCCTTAGCTTTCCCATTTGTGAGCCGCTTAACCCCGAACTCTATGTCATATAAAGAAAAAACTTCTTCCTTTGTAGGGACAATAGGAATGGTGTCCATGGCATTAGGGAACTCGTAAAGATTTTTAAGGTAGGAATTCTAGTCCATTAAGTGAATCCTATTATTTTCTTTAGTTTTGCGTTTTAGAATTTGGCTCCAGAACTTCTTAGGATCCAACTTGTATAGTTGTGAAAGTTGTTCTTGCCTTTTATTGATATAGTATCTTTTTTTTCCTTTTAAATAGGGCTTTGTACGTATTGATCTTATCGAGTTTTAAGGGCTCATTAGAAGCATCCCTAATAGATTTCCTAGCAATTTTACATTCTTTATCATACCAATGGTTGGTTGTTCTACTATTCTTTTTATGGGACACCTCGAAAAAGAACTTGTTAATAGAAGTGGAAAGGGTAGTTGTAAAATTATGATAGAGTTCTTCAATGTTATCCTTATAAGTTAAGAAGTTTAATTTACTATATATATTCATATATGTAAAAAAAAAAATCATTTTTCATTTTTATAATATTTAGATAAAAAATGTTTAAATAACTTAATATATATATATATATATATAAAAAATGGAAATAATTTTTAATATTCTACCAAAAGCTAATACCAAACAAATATAATACCTCTTTATTGTGAAAAAATATAAATATAAAAAAATTAAAATCCAAAATATAAATTTCCATTTAAAAATATTAAAATATAGATATAGCATTGCCAAAAAGTACACTCTTCCATATTACTCTAATTTAAACTTCAAATATGTATGATTTTGATATCAAACTACTTATTTGTTTAAATTTTATTTAGACATTCTAAGTTTTTGTATTTTTCACCATAATGTAATGACATAAATCTGGATAAAATAAAATAGATAAAAAAAAGTTAAAATTTAAAACATTTTAGATTACAATATTTAGTATTTAGTTATGTAAATGATAACACAATTTATTAATTATTTTTCTAATAATAAGATGGAAATAACAAAAATGCACAAACACACATAAAAGAACATTATTGAATTTTATAGAAAAATGTAATCATTTATATAATTGCATAGATGTTGCTATAATTTAATAGGGAACATAAGGGTAGATTTTTAAAGTATTCAATATATATATATATATATATATACCCATAAAGTTTATATATATATATATAAACTTTCTGTATTTTGGGAGAGTAGAATGGAGAACACAAAAAAAACACACACCCATAAAAAAATATTATTTAATTTTATAGGAAAATGTAATCATTTATATAATTTGCATAGATGTTGGTATAATTTTATTGAGATTATAAGGTATGTAATTAAAGTATTTAATTTTTTTAAGTAACATGTTCAAAAGTTTATTTTGAAAAAAAAAAAAATCAAATTTTTAGTGAGATAAAATTTAAAATAATTTTTTATCTTTTGAAAATGGAGATAATTTAATTTTTTTATAAATAAATTAAAATTTCCAAAAATACAATTCTTTTATTAAAATAAATTAAAATTTTCAAAAACATTAATTTTTTTCTTAAAATTTAATCATATAAATTTTTCTTTTGTTACTTTTTTTTTATAAAATTTGAGAAATAAATTAAATAAGAAAATTGTTAGTTTTATCTCCTTTTTAACTTAATCCATTTACTAAAACATATATAATTTAGATAATATAATTTATCCAATTTTTTTTAAGTGTAAGTTGACCACCACTATCATCATCATTATAATTATATCTTTAAAAAAAACATTTAAAAATATATATACAAAATTATTGTTTTTTTTTAAATTAATAAAACTTTAATAATTTCTTTGAAGAATGCATTAATATTCATAAAATGACTAATAATGACAACAAAGTCTACTAGATGTTTAACAGATATATGCGATCCTAATCTTGTCATTATGAAATTATTGAATAAAGAAGATCTCTTATCCAATAAACAAGAAATCTTATACACCAATTTAATATTTAATTTGGAGACTTTAAAAATATAAATTATTAACATTATAAAATAAAATGAATAAAATAAGGGAGTGGGCTAATTAGGGAGCAGTCTTCCCTCCCGAGTTACTTTTTTGGCAGGTTTTCCGATATTGCGGTTTTAAATTTTCTACTAATCCAAAACTGTGATTGATTTTTTGAACATCTTTGTGATTTAAAATAGGGCAAAACTTCAAAGTAAAATTCTAAAATGCATGAAACTTTAATCAATGCTAAACTCAAACTAACCCTAACAATCTAACTGAATTTAGTTTTTTTTTTTTTTTTTTGGAAAAAAAAAAGTTTATTTGCTACTAGTTATCCTACTCCTAAAATAAGTACACAAATATTAAAAAGTTTTTCTTACACTCTGATTTCAATGTCAACGCACTTAGTGTCTCAAGGTCTGGTCAATGCCGTTGTTTGCATCGAACCGTTCAACAGCAATGATGAAAACAAAATACTTTTTATTAATGGTGGGCCCTAAATTTAGGTTGGCCCTATACAACGGGAAAGAGTAAGAAAAATGGTTTAAAGTTCAAGATTGACTGCAAATTGAAATTATTAAATCACCTAAGTGGAAGAACGGACAAAAAGAAGAATTGCTCGAATTGTCTACGTCGCCGCCGTAATCCAGGACCATCCGTTCCATCAATCTGATTTTTCTGTAATATAGTCTATTACAAAGGGATCCGCGTTGAATTACAACCGACTTAACATTTTGCGCCTCGTCAACGCTCAACGCCGTCAATTACGAGAATAGGACGAAAGCATTCTAACTATTACATATTGCAAGTATAGCCGTATTCTAAACGCTCTACTCTTTTTTTTTTAACGTTCTCCGTTTTGGTTTTTATTAGGCGATATTTAGCTGGCTAATTTTGTGTTTTGTGTGAAATCTACTCAGAAGTTATTGAGTCTGTATATTTTAGAGGTTAAGTTTGTATAATTCAACTGTTTTATGGGTTTTTTAAGACTATGAATCTATTTATGCATTCAGAAATAAAATTTAAATAAAGGAGATTGTAATTTCTCCCAAATTTATATCACCAAATTTTAGTAAAAAATACCAAAACATAAAATGTTTAAACAGGGTCGTTGAAAATATGTAAACGCAGTAAGATACGCATAAATTTTAGAATAAGAAAAGGAAAAAAGTTTTAGAATTTTATATGGGAGGAGAGACTTTTGAAAATGGTAATATATGAATCAATAATAATAAGGTAGAGAGGTAACATATTTCATAAAATGGATGTAAAGGCATAAGAGTTTAGCAATGTTTTTTTTTTTTTTTTTTCAGAGTGTTACCTTTTTTTTTTTAAAGCTAGGTTGAGCTTACGTCGGTGTTAGTCCCAATGTTGGATGGAAGGCCCATGATTGGGATGCGACCTTTTATTGCCCAATTTCTACGATAAAATATCAAGTCTCCTATATGAATAGTTGTCTTTAAGGTGGAAGAAGGGGGAGGTAAAGAGGGAGATGTTGTTTAAGCAACATTTTTTATGATGATGAGGAATTGGCTTTGGAAGGGTAAATAGGTGGAGGTAAAAAACATGGACTACTTAAGAGATCCACCTTTCAAGGCACTGAGTCATATAATTGAGCTCATTAAAAGTGTCATAATTGCAACATGTTTGCTTAGTTTCGATAGAAATATAATTTGTTTCATGTGCATCCCATTAAATATAGAAACAAGGTATCATGAGGTTGAATTCATTGCAAAGTGGACAAGGTTGAGTGCCACAATTCGTAGAAATCTACCAACAAGTTAATGATACTTTCAATCAAGATTATAACCATTCTACAATTGTGGTACCATTTAAAAATCTTTAATGAATTGTAAGGGAAGATGGGGTAATTATAATGAATTAAGAGCATGCACATAATTATCCACATCTGTTTTGAAGGGAAGCATGAAGAATGGTAAAGGAAGGTTCCTTAGGCGGAGTAATGGGTGCTAAAATGCATAAGTTGAATATGGTGATAAGTAGCTAAAACAAGGACAACTGAAGAAAACAACAATGTATCTACAAACATTATAACACAAGGAAAACAAAATAATCACAGGTAATGTGTTGGTGTTGCATTTTTGTAAGTTGATTTTTATATTCCACCGTAGGTGCGAAGGTAAGGGAAAATTTTAGAAAATCATACTACTATGAGAAATTTAATTTTGTCTTCTTGAGAATGAGAGAGATACAATTGTATAGGGATGTTACATTATTACATCACAATTGTAATTGTGTGTACAACTCCTAAGGGATCAATAGTCTTCCTTCTACCTACCCATCGATAATTGCATAAGATCTAGGTTCGACATTTAGCATTTCCCATTCTCTTATGAAGACAATCAAATTAGTTGGAAATTTTGTACTATGAAGGCTTGGACTTTAATTATTTAGATGAATTGCATTTTTACAGTGCATAGATTTCTCAAATACTAACTAAATAGTATATTATAAAATTAATTCCTATCAATAAATTGGAGAGTCAATAATTGAAGGTTACAAATGAATATGGAAAAAGAAAACATATGGCGTTCTTAATGAAAACCATTTTACATATATTTTAATATCTTATGTAAATTTAGAATGCCTTCAAACTTTCCTTCCAAAAGTGCTTATGAAGGTGTGTATTAAATGAGGCAATTTTAGAAATTTAGGAATGAAGGGATATCTTTATACACACTTTCTTAGGCATATTCATATCAAATACATAAATATACAAAATTAACAAAACTAAAAAATATTAAAATATTGAAAAAACATAAAAATATCGCATTTCATGACACAAACAAAATACTTATTTATGGGAAATAATCTTCCAATCACCCCTAAAATAAGAGAATTCCACATAGCCTTAGGTTCTTGATCATACTTAATATTTCTATGACAGAGGTGACCCATGCACTGAAGGTATGAATCCACATGGGCAAATACCTAAGGTCTATTTCTAAGTCTTCTTACTTGACCCATAACCCATAAAACTCTCACGGGGAAGGAATCTTTTCACAATTACACCAATTCACCAGCACAGTTTCCCCCTTAGCATACACAACACCATGAATGGGATCCCCTTCTCTACTTAAAAGTCCCTTAAACTATCCCAATTCCCATCCAATGCTGTAACACAAGTTAGCCATGAAATCTCTCTTTTGGGAATCTAGGGTTTCTTAGCTGTGGTACAAATTCCATTCTACATAAACCAGTTGTCCAATCCCCCAAAGGGTTAAAAGAATCCTATCAATTTAAAATAACAAATTACGTACAATGACACTATAGCCATCTCCAAATTTGTGGTGAATTAGCAGCATAAGCCTGTATGAAAGTACACCTTCAATTCTTTAGTAAACATTCATAATAATCTTCTTGGTTTTCATTATTATGGTAGCATTAAAACTCATAGAAAATATGCCCCAATAGAAAAAAAATTGAATTCCTCTCTTACAAGACTAAAATCATAGAATCTATTTTCATGTCAATTCTTCACCACATGTCATCATGAAATCCCACATTTCACCTTCAATCCCAAAGCTTAGAACAATTTAAAATGGGTATTAATAATAAAGGGGATTAAGGGTTTAGGTTAAGAAATTAACTTAGGTCATTTCTTGTTAACCCCATTAAGCCTCCTATAAGCACCCTTTCACTTTCCACACTTGTGAAAACATAGCCCCCATCTTATTTTAATGCTTCATTTGTAAACTTTAGGATTTTTATATTGTAAACAAATGTACAAAAACAACTCACATATATTCTTGGCTTCTAGACATATCTTCATTGCATTTACCTTTGTATTCTTGTTCAAAAATGGGGTATTATATTCCCTTTCCCCTTAATTTTATATCATCCTCAATGCATATCAACACTAAATACAATAATAAAAGTTTACATAAAAATTTAAAAACAGATAGTATGCTTCTCCCGTAGGATCATCTTCTTTGCAACTTGCATAGTTGTTGGCTATGCTAGAAATAATGCATCTATATTTTCTTTTCATTTCCATGTGTACCTTCCCAAGTCCACCTACATCGATCATCGAGAGAAAATTTGCATGCTATAATCATATTATAAAACCTTCATCCCACCCATAGGAAGTATTCAATTTTATATCTAAAATATATGTATTTATAACACAAAATAAAGTATTTATTCAACCAAACACCTATTCATATAAATACCCCTATCGTTTAGAAAGTACCCATGGGAAAAGGTTTGTCTTGATGTCATTTCTAGCACATCCTCAATTTTCCTCTTATTTGCAAGTACTAACCCTTCAAAGCTGAATCATCCTTTTTTCTACACCATTCTCTTTAAAGATCCCTAACGTGACCCATCTTGCCAATGCTTTCACATTTAAGAAGAATTTCCATCTTAGTGATCTTCTTCCAAAAATTTACATCATACAATAGTCATCATTTACCCTCACTACTTGTAGATTCACCATCCACCTATATCATTATCATAAATACACAAATGTTATTAATGATCTCTTTATCTTTTAACCAACTTTTTAAGTAACTATTACAACAATTACATTCTAATCAATATAGAAAATTCCACATATACTTTGCTTATGTGCTTTCAATTATGTAGATAATAATACCTATCTTCATTATGACTTGTTTTCATTTTCATATCCAAGACATTCCTTTTTATAACTTTGTTCTACTAAAGGAGCTTGCACGTAGTCATTAAACATGGCTACCTACACTTATGTTAAAACAATTTTCCTTTTTCAAAAAGTGGATATCATATATATATATATATAACAAGGTTAATCATTCTCACAATGTGTTAGTATTTAAACGAAATTTAGGCATGCAATATTTAATAAACTTGCATAATTTAAATGAAATTTAGGCATGTGGTATTTAATGGATTTGCATAAGTGATTATATTAATTATATAGAAGTGTGCATGTTTTTTAAATGAGAATATAAGTTAGTTTTATAACTGGAAATGAAAATGTATTTAAAAGTTTGAAAATGTATTTAAAAGTTTTTAAAAAGAAAGCGATTTTATTTAAATAGAAAATAACAGTTTCATATTCATATGTACCCATTCAATTAGAAAAAAAGATATAAAGAACATTTAAAAATAAAAATAGGAGAAGAGGTTGAAATTTCATTAATAATTTATATTTTACATTTTATATAAAATATTTTTTTTGCATCCTCTAATACATAGGTAGATTAATATTACACAATTGTTAATCAAAATAATTAGTGTTTTGCATGTCATGGACAAATGACATGATCCACAAATGCTATGTAAGAAAGGATTTTTTTTTAATTGGTAGACCTTTTTTGACCTTGGTTTGAAGAATATGTTAGTACCATGGAGGTGGGAACTTTAAATTCTCCAGAGGAGCTACTCATTCTACATTCAAATTGGTTTGAAGAATGTGCTAGTACCATAGAGGTGTTAATATATGTTAGGGGTCATCGAGGAAGAAGACTACCCATTTGAAAGTTTATATGGTTGTCAATAACTGAGAAAATTATTTATTATGAGGACTTATACATAGATCAAGCTTGGAATTGGTAAGGAAACATGTCACATTAAAATTTATATAAATATTTGCATTTTTTTTGCAAAATTGGGAATTCGTATGTTTGAATCTCTAAAAATGTTAACAAAACTATCACTTGTTTTAAGAATCAAATTAATTGTTTAGAATCCTCGGCATATACTTGAGGATCAATGCAATCTCTAGACAAAACCTCAATTTTATTGAGTAACTAGGGGAAAAAAATGGAAGCAATTTCACAATTATTTTCCCGTAAAAAATAGAGGTGACACACCTCCTAGAAGCCATAATCGTGGTTGCTAATTAACCTTATAAAATCCATTTTCAGAACCATTTGGCCTCTGGTTTCTTATGATTGAGTCTTATATGTGTATATTTGAGTTTTTTTTAATGAAAATGTCTTGGAGTTTTTAGGTTGTTTTCTTTTCTTTTAAGAGAAAAAAATTGGACATTATTTAGAGTATTAATAGACTTTGTGTTGAAGTTTTAAAGTTGTTTTCTTTCCCTTTAGGAGAAAAAAATTGAACATCATTTAGAGTATTAATAGACTTATATAAAGTATGTTTAAGATCTATTTTGATCGATTTAAATGTTTCTATTTGAATTTTAGAGTGTTTATCTTGATTCAGATCTAGTAGTTTAGTTTGCATTGTTGAAACTTGTTTTTTGAATGACAATGCCTATAATTTAACATTGGAATAATTGTAGTCATCCTATAATATGGAAAAAGAAAAGAAGATTGATCTTTATTAAACAATATTAAGTCTGTTGTACAATTTTTGTTGTTGAGTATTTCAAGATGAATGACTAACATGGTAAATAAGGTTATTGTGTGCTGAAAATTAGTTTTTTCAAGTGTTATATTATTTATAATTTGAGGAAATTTTGTTATATCCAAAATGATATTGTCATTAAGTGTTTCAAGATGAATGATTCACATGGTAGATAAGATAAGTGTTATATTGTTTATAATTTGAAGAAATTTTGTTAGATCCAAAATGGTATTTTTATTGAGTGTTTCGAGATGAATGACTTACATAGTGGATAAGATCATTGTATATTAAAAAAAGTTCTTTCAGCTATTATATTGTTTATAATTGGTGCTATATAAAATTTGGTTTAAAATTATCATAAAGAAATAATTTAAAATAATAAATTATTGGTATACCTTAAAGCACAATGTTCATTAATAATATGATTCGAATTGAACCCGGATCAAATAGAGAGGACAATCATTCACTCTAACTAAATCCAATGGACAAATAATATTTGATTAATATGTAATAATAATATAATTTTTAAAATATAAAATATATAATATAAATTAATAACTATCCTATAGTAATATTATGAATTTTATTATACTTATATTAGACGTGTCCAATACTCATAGATTATAGATTTAGTGCAAGGCTCAGCCAAGATTCTTTAGAAAACAACCCTCGTGGATGTATTAGACCGTGCTTCGAAGTAGGCTGGCTTTTAAGGACGACTTTGACTTCATTGCACTGTTAGTAGTTTTGGTAGAAGTCAATGATCTGATAAAGTGTGGCTAGGGTGCCTTGTGGACTGGACCAAAAAAATCACAGCCATTCTGGCGTTGATTTGAATGAAATTGATATAGTGACAAAGTAAACGAAGATAATTTTGACCCCACAGCAGTGAGCTGTAGAACGGCCTTCTTAAGAGAATAGAAAGGCGTTGACATTGAGAATCTAGACGAGCAGACTCTACAACCTTTTAAATGCCTTAACATTGAGAATCCAGATACGGGTCATACAGTGAGGTCAACCGTTCAATTTGTGGACACGACTTATATATTCATACATGTTAGGTCAACCGTGAGGTCAACCGTTAAGCTTCAGTGATACGCATTGGAAAATTGGTATCTATATTTAACTCAGGTCGGCATTCTAACCTCAGA
>ML783564.1:791019-814008 GCA_009831015.1 Picea engelmannii | reverse complement strand
GAAATTTCATGCAAATACTTTCAGAGTCTCACCTTGTCTCCCCTACCTAATGGAAAAGTAAGTATAAACATTATTGAAATTTGATTCAATACAATCATACGTAGAGACAACTTGAAAAATGATCACACTTGTCTCTGTAGGTATTTTTTAGTGGATATGCTGGAATTTAATAGTAATCATGATAAAAACAGATTAGATCTAGACAGATTCGATATGTAAGTGCACTTTTCATGTTCTGATAGTGCTATTCGCAAAACAATTTAGCATATTGTCTCACAGTTTACACAACAACATATCTTATGCCAGAATTTTGAATGCCTGAATGTTATTGCTTTTGTCTTACTTTAAGTAAGATGCGATTCCCGATGTAAGAGTCTCACTGTTTTCACAGCAAGTCTTACAGACAAATCGCTAATCGTCTCTAATATGAAACCATTATTCTTGCTGTTATTTGACATATCAATCCCTGGATTCATATAGAAAATATTTTGTCCACGTAGCAGTTTGGTTAGTTTTCTTAAGCTTTTTATAAATGTTTCATTTTGCAGAAAATGGAATGTCAGTGCATATCATTAGAAAATGGAAACTCTGTACATATGCACAAAGATCCCTTTTGGTAAACAAATATATGGGGATGGAAATTGGAGGATATACAGGGAAAACTTAACAAGTTTTCCTTAAAATTTATTTTCACCTTCACCACCCATTTCATATACCCGGGTGGGGTTGGGGATTTATATACAAGATGGGATGGGGCTGAAGGTGAAGGGAGTCTACCAAGGTGGGGTGGTGATTGGGGAGTCTTTCACATTCTTCTACCCCATCTTTATCTTTGTATATAGAGATAATTTCTTTCACATTCTTCTACCCCATCTTTATCTTTGTATATAGAGATAATTTTAGAGACGAAATTAGGGGTTTGAAATTTTCAAAGAGTTTATTATTTTAGAGACGAAATTCTTTGTATATAGAGATAATTTCTTTCACATTCTTCTACCCCATCTTTATCTTTGTATATAGAGATAATTTTAGAGACGAAATTAGGGGTTTGAAATTTTCAAAGAGTTTATTATTTTAGAGACGAAATTAGGGGTTTGAAATTTTCAAAGAGTTTATTATTTTTAGTCATCATTTATTCTTTTAAAACTAGCCATCATCATAAATATGATGGAAAACAGAAAAACTTAAAAAAAAACTATTTTGACCCTCCTAAATTCGAATTGAAGTTTTGATTCACTGCCCATTTCGCTTCTCGGAGCAATTTTTCTCTTTGCACTTCTTGCAAATTTAGTTTACAATTGCTTTCTCTTGGAAAACAGAAAAACTTAAAAAAAAAAACTATTTTGACCCTCCTAAATTCGAATTGAAGTTTTGATTCACTGCCCATTTCGCTTCTCGGACCAATTTTTCTCTTTCCACGTTTGCCTTACAAATTTAGTAGACCCATTGTCAGTTTATTTCCTAGTTTGCGTATAACATTTTCCCTTTCAATTGAATCAATGGTTAAATTTTGTTATTGTTCGTTATTATGTTATTGTTGTTTTTATTTACAGTAAATTCAAGTGATACTGTATTTATTGTTTTGAAAGATGCAATCGCTTCCATCTTTTTAAAGGCCAATTTTATTCTCCTTGAAATAAAATGAAGCAGCAAGAATTTTCTAGTTTCGTACACCAGATTCACCTACAAAAATCACATCTCTATCTGTCAAAGCGCCTAAGGTTGAAAAAACCAAAATCCCATTTGTGGTCATAATATTGTATTTGTGATACTCCCATCAATTGAGTTAACTCAATAATAATTTTATAGTAACTTTCCAATAATATTCCATGTAGATTAATTAGTCAACTAATGTTTGTGACAAAGGTACCACATTTTGTTAGACGGCATTGCCGCCCACTTGAAGAGAAACTGGAAAAATCTACCAGTTGGGTTCATTGCAAGAGTTGCTTTCTATTGGTAGAAAGCACCAGCCATTGGTAATAGATTGTAAACTTTGCTTGCTCGCATAATGGATGATGGATCTTCTTAGAGCCCATTCGTTCTGTATTTAGAGGGTTCTTAATCTTATATAAAGCACACTTATGAAATTTTTACTCGTTAACAGGAAGTTTTGTACTTAGACATTCCCAGATTTTGCGAGGGTCCACTCCAGTAGTTTGAGTCTTTATACAAGTACATGCTATAAAGTCTCACTTTTCAACAAATCCCCCAAAAAAATTATATCGTGGATGAGTAGGAAAAATGAGTTTTAAATTATTCTTGTCTTTTCGAGAAATCGCGTTGAGAAGGCATGCATTCTAGGAGATAGGCAAGGTGTTTGCCTCATGTTAGGATTGCTTGAAATATTTTTATTTAACTATTGTTATCTTCCTTAGATCACTCTTGGAAGCAATACATCACTCTTCGAAGCAAGAAAGTACTCAAACGTATTGGTAAAACTTGTATTGACACGTCGTTTATGGAAAAATCACATGAATGACTTGTCCATACCTTTTCTGGAAGCTTACAATTTATTGCAGTTGATGGCAACCTATTTATGAGACAGCATGTTGTAAGAAATGCTTCTGCCCACAATCTTGTTGCATCTTGGCATTGTTGAGCATGATCCTTTCTCTCTTTAGAAGAGTCCTATCCATGCGTTCAACAACATCATTCTGCTGAGGTGTATAAACCGTGGTCTTATGTCTTTTGATCCAAGATTCCTTGCAATAGTTCTCAAATTCCATAGATGTAAACTCACCTCCATTATCTGTCCTTAAAAACTTGATTGTCCTATCAATGCTCTTTTGAACCAAATCCCTGAATTGCTTAAAAGTATTAAATACATTATCTTTTCTTTTAAGTAAATAGACTCAAACCTTCCTAGAGTAATCATCTATAAATGTCAGAAAATATGACGATCCTCTAAGAGAAACTGTAGGGGATGGTCCCCAAACATCTGAATGAATGTAATCAAGGATACCTTTTCTTATATGCCTTCTTGTTTTAAACTTATGTCTACATTATTTTCCAAAAACACAATACTTGCAGAAATTCAAATTCAAAAACTTCAAAGTTGGAAGTGACTTACGATCAACCAATACCTTAAGCCCTTTATTGCTCATATGACCCAAACCCTGATGCCATAAACAAACAGAGTCACTTGCATCTTCATATGCTACCACTACTTGATTTACCTATGTCCTTCCTTCAAGTTGATAAACGTTCCCGGTCCTCTGATCCTCTTTTCTTTCATGACTACTAAGATTCCTTTGGACACCTTTAGTACTCCACCTTGAGTTGTACATTTGTAACTAGCAGAATCTAGAACTCCCAAAGATATCAAGTTCTTTCTAAGTTCGGATACATGTCTTACATATGTTAATGTTCTTACAGAACCATCATGCATTTTAATCCAGATCCTACCAACTCCAACAATTTGACAAGAAAAATCATTTCCCATAAAAACAACACCATCATCAATAGATTGGTAAGTTGATAACCAATTTCTATGAAGACACATGTAGCTGGACACACCAGAATCTAAAACCCAATGTTGATGTTGATGTGAAACATCACAAGTAAAGAATAGCTCATCAACCATACCTGGAATGGAACCTTAACATGTTTTAGCTACATTAGATTCCTTTGATTAGATTGAAAGCTCCTTACCTTGAACATGCTCCTTGGTGACGACCACTCTCTGATCAAAGGAGCATGTTCAAGGTAAGGAGGCAGGTTGAAGAAGCTGTTGGAGAGGATGCTGCAGAAGAACGTTTGTTGAGAGCAGTTGTCAGATTGGGAGGCAGAACTAAGATAGAGGTCCCCATGTATGAGGGAAATCTAGATGTTGAAGAACTGTTGGACTGGATAAGGTCCATGGACAAACACTTCGACTATGAATATGTCGATGAAGAGAAGAAGGTGAAGCAGGCAGTCACCTGGATAAAAGGGCATGCAGCACTATGGTGGGACGAACTGCAGGTTGAGAGGAGAAGTAAAGGTAGATAGAGGATAAAGAGTTGGGACAGGATGGTAGCCAAACTGAAGGCTAAGTTCATACCCAAAGACTACCAGATCAATCTGTTCAGGAAGCTATAGAACCTGAGACAGAAAGGGATGACAGTCAAGGAGTACACCGAGGAGTTCTATCGGTTGAACATCAGAACTAGACAACGAGAGAGAGACGAAGAGAAAGTCACCATACATGCTCCTTGGTGACAACCACTCTCTTATCTCTTTCACCTTCTCTGGATCCATCTCCAGTTCATTCGAAGAGATCACGAAACCCAAATAAATGAGTTATGTCTTCATAAAAGAGGATTTCTTCAAATTGATCAACAACTTCTCCTACTATAGTCTCCTCATTTCTAGCATTAGGTGCCTCAAATGTTCCTCTTTAGTCTTACTAAAAATCAATATATCATCCAGATATACAACCATGAACTTACCAATGAAATCTTTTAGAATTTCATTCATTAGCCTCATAAAAGTGCTCAGGAAATTCATTTATCCAAATGGCATAACCGACCACTCATACAGACCTTCATTTGTCTTAAAGGTTGTTTTCCATTCATCACCTTCTCTCATCCTGATCTGATGATATCCACTTTTCAGATCTACCTTAGAAAAGAAATTTTCTCCACTTAAGAAATCCATTAAGTCATCCATTCTCGGTAAAGGAAATTTGTACCCGATGGTCATCTTGTTGATGGCTCTCGAGTCTGTGCACATTCTCCATCCTCCATCTTTCTTTGGGCTTAACATAGTTGGTACTGCACATTCGCTCAAACTTTCTCCGACTAAACCCTTATCGAACAACTCTTGGACATGGTTCCTCACCTCCTCATTCTCTTGAGGTGTTAATCTGTACGCTGCTTTGTTTGGTAGGCTTGCTCCTGGTATCAATTCGATATGATGACTGATACTCCTGATGGGCGGCAATGAGTTTGGCAGCTCATCCATCACTATATCAACAAAATTATCCAGCAGTTCCTGAACTTCTTCAGGCAAATCAACCATTGTCGTACTCATAAGGATGACTCTGGGCTTCCTCACCACAGTGAACTGCATCTCTTGTTCTTCCTTGATTTCTTTCAGGAGTTCCTTGCCACTCATGAGAAGTATGCTTGTGCTAGCTTCCTCTTTCGCTCTCTTCTCCTCCATTGGCAACAACATATGTGTCCTACCATTCTTATCCAATGTATATGTATTCTTCCTTCCATCATGAATGACATTTATGTCAAACTGCCATGGTCTTCCCAACAAAATCTGGCATATGTCCATAGGAATTACATCACATAGGATTTCATCTTTATATCCTCCTATTTTAATTTCAACCAGGCATTGTTTAGCGATCGTTACCTGGTGTCCTTTTTGTAGCCATGAGACTTTGTATGGCCTTGGATGTGCAATTGTCTTCAGCTCCAATTTCTCCACCATCTCTGTGGATACTAGGTTGTCAGTACTCCCACTATCAATGATCACCTTGCATACTTTATCCTTAGTCTTGCAGGTTGTCCTGAAGAGACTGTTTCTCTACACTGGCCTTTCAATTTTTGTCTCTGGCTTTAAGAGAAATTTTCTCAACATCAGGGATGCTCCATTCTCTGCTCCTTCTACCTCAACATCTCTTCGTTGTTCTTCTGAAATGTGAGCTTCTCCTCCTTCCTTCTTTTTCTCGGGACATTCCCAAGACATGTGCCCTATCTTTCCACAGTTATAGCACCTTACTCCTCCTCTGCCTCTTCCTCTAGAAGAGTTTCTTCCACCACTTTGTCTTCCTCGTGAACTTCCTCGTGGTTCTGAGTGATTGTGTGGTTTCTCAGCCTCATCCTTAGACTGTTGTGCTCTGTCACAGTTAAATCCCTTTCTTTTGCTCCGAACTAAGATTTTACCTCTTCCTCGGTGGTTTTTTTTTATGGCCAGCTTCTCCTCTACCTTCAGTGCAAACTGATAAGCATCTTCCACAGTCCTGACTAACATCATGCTTAGCTCATCCTGGATCTCATATCTCAAGACATTTATATATCTAGCGACTTTCTTTTTGTCTCTCTCCCGTTGTCCAGTTCTGATGTTCAGCTGGTAGAACTCCTCGGTGTACTCCTTGACTGTCATCCCTTTCTATCTCAGGTTCTGTAGCTTACTGAACAGATTGATTTGGTAGTCTTTGGGTATGAACTTAGCCTTCACTTTGGCTACCATCCTGTCCCAACTCTTTATCCTCTATTTTCCTTTACTTCTCCTCTCAGCCTACAGTTCGTCCCACCACAGTGTTGCATGCCCTTTTAGCCGGGTGACTACTTTCTTCACCTTCTTCTCCTCATCGACATCTTCATAGTCGAAGTGTTTGTCCATGGACCTTATCCAGTCCAATAGTTCTTAAGCATCTAGATTTCCCTCATATATGGGGACCTCTATCTTAGTTCTGCTTCCCAATCTGGCAACTATTCTTGACAAACGTTCTTCTGTAGCATCCTCTCTGGCAGCTTCTTCAACCTCAAGCTCTTCACTTTCTGCCTCATTGACATCCCCAACGTCAGGTGCTCTTCTTTGTGTTGCTTCCATTGTTTCCAATCGGGCGGGAAGCTCTCGCATCTCCCTCTCTATAGCACGGTTGGCTAAAGGCGACTCTCATCTTCTTGGCGACATTATGTCGACTATCTGTCACACACAGAGTACAACTCCGAGTTCTCTGTCTCCTTCTTTTCCTCCTTCGCCTGAAGTCTACAGACGAAAAAATGAGGCTCTGATACCACCTGATGCAGACCCCCTATCCCTCCTTAGGGATACACGACCTCCCGGTCAGGAACTTCTGGTTCGGGAGACGAAATGGCTCTTCTGGATCCAAACTAGAACCCTTTGGACAAACACACTAGTTCCTCACCAATGCTCAGTTGGCCTTTCCAAGTGCCAAGCGTGAGCTCCCATGGCACATGACCAAGAGTCGTGACCTTGCGCTAAGCCAAAAAGGGCGCTTATCGGGGACCGGAACTTCACAAGTCCAGCATCCCGTCCCTTCGTTCTTTGAACCCCCGGTGGCCAAAATGATGAAATGTCCCAGCACCAATTCATTTGGGTTTTTTCATTTCATGAAATCAGAATGCCAGGGATATCTCTGCTCTTTGGGATCCCCGGTTTCCAAAATGCTGAAAATGTCCCGACGCCTATTCTTTTGGGTTTTCGCATTTCGCAAAACTTGGGTGCAAGGGATATCTCTGCTGCTTGGAAATCCCAGTTGTCGAAGTACCGAAATGTCCTGGCGTTCATTCTTTCAGGGAATCGCGATGCAAGGATCCCACTCCTCTATCTTTCGGGTTCCTGGTTTCCAAAATACCGAAATGCCTTGGTGCTCGTTCTTTCGGGATTTTGCGATTCGGAGAATCGCGATACAAGGATCCCACTCCTCTATATTTCGGGTTTCCGGTTGCCGAAATACCGAAATGCCTTGGCGCTCGTTCTTTTGGGATTTCATGATTCGGGGAATCACGATGCAAGGATCTCGCTCCTCTATCTTTCGGGTTCCCGGTTTCCGAAATACCGAAATGCCTTGGCGCTCATTCTTTCAGTATTTCACGATTCAGGGAATCGCGATGCAAGGATCCCGCTCCTCTGTCTTTCGGGTTCCCAGTTGCCGAAATACCGAAATGCCGAAATGCTTTGGACATCAAAAATCCCTCGTCGCTAACCTCCTCACAACTCCACCTTATCCAACGACTGGCGAGGTTTCGACATTTCTCCTCAAGGACTCTCCACCATCCTTTCAAATCTTTGGGATCTCCCCTCCCGGATCTACGCAGTGTTAAAGCCTGTGCTTCTCCCTCAAATTGGCCAGTCTGCAGGATCTTCTGCCACGATCCAATGCTCGATGGTGTTCTTCCTCCTGAGCTTTTACTCACTTCAGAATTAGAATATTTTCTAAGTTTTCAAAGACTCGGTCTTCGTTCCTTCTAGGGAATGAGTTCCTGGATCTCGATAACACTTTTCGAAGTGTTATCCCTCCTGAGCTTTGTCTGGTTCAGACTTCGATTTCCTGCACACTCCTTGTGTCTAAGGGATTTCGATAACTCAGATCCACGGTATTTCTCGTAGAGAAATTCCTCTTGATCTCCTCACATTCGTCTCTAGCTCGATGCACACCTTGCAGAGCTTCCAATGAAGATAAACAATTGAAACAGGAAAAAATCACAGTTCCATCCCCTTGTTCATGTAAACATAAAAGACAGGAAAATGCACACAGTCCACACACCATACATTTGGATCAATTTTCCATTCTGTTATATTCACAAGTGCCCAATGGCTATAGAATACATCCAAAATTACAGTAACTCAAAAACATTGAGATCTCCTGCTGACTTGCAGTTCTCTCTTATATCTAATTTCTCTTTGTATTCCATCTCTCCCTAATTGGGTGTACAAACTTCTACATAACTCAAAAATGTTTCTAGGCTTTCCCCTGCCTACTTGCCTACTCTAAAATTCATCCTATGCTATCTTAGTTCAGTTGCATTCCAGAGCCGAAGTGGAAACTCCTGCTCTGTTTATAATTTTCAAAACGTGCCTCAAAGGGTAAAATTCGGTACTGGTTCAAGCATGCCTCCAAAGGTGAATTAAGGCATTGAGTGAATGCAGATTTCAAAATCAGCTGCAACTATCAATGTTGAATTTCTGGAAGAACTCACACGTGTTGAGTGGTCCCACCTCTGCGCGCTTGCCAACGATGCTCCTGCATCAATTAACATAGTTGCATGCATGTGCATGTGCATGTGACTGCATGAGGAAATTCGTTGACATGTTTCCAACAAGTAGATCTGCCATCCACCTATGTAAGTAAATCTGCCATCCAACTATGTCTTTTTTTTTTTTAAATAAAAAAGAGTAGTACCTTCTATATTAGATAAGCATAGAACTGTGACAAAAATACATAGTCAAGGCTATAAAACCGCCAAAAAAAATACTGCCGGAAAACAGTAAAGACTGAGGGGCTTATAGCAGTTTTAGCCATTATACATTATAACTGAAAAAACCCTGTCCTGCCCGAAGGAAACCAGGACAGGTGAGAAGAGGTCCAAGGTTTCATAATTCATAAAGCAAAAAACATTAAACAAAGCCAGGAACCAGTAAAACCTAAACATCCGGAGCGCCGTCATCATCCCTCGCCTGCCAGTTGTGTCCTGCTGGAATCGCAAACTCCTGAGCGCACATGTGCCATCCAACTATGTCATTAACATAAATACACAAATATTATTAGTGATCTTCTTACCTATTAACCAACTTTTAAAATAATTATTACAACAATTACATTCTAATTAATATAATAATTTTCATATATACTTTGCTTTCCTTTCCTTTCAATTATGTAGATAATAATCCCTATCTTCATTGTGACTTCCTTTCATTTTTCATATATAAAACATCCCTTTTATAACTATGTTCTCCTAAGGTAGCTTGCATGTAATCATTAAACATGGCTACACATACTTATGTTAAAATATTTTTTTTTTTACAAAGTGAACATCATATATATTTACACATCAAGGTTACAAAGTGTACATCGTATAAATATCTACATACCCAGTTAATTAATGATTCTCACAACGGAAATGATTCTCACAATGTGTCAATATTTAAATGAACTTTAGGCCAATATTTAATGAACTTGCATAATTTAAATGAACTTTATGCGTGTGGTATTTAATGAACTTGTATAATTGATTCTAATGATTATATTGTATAAGTGATTCTAAATGAACTTTATGCACGTGGTATTTAATGAAATTGTATAAGTTGTTTTAATGATTATATTGTATAAGTGATTCTAATGATTATAAAGACATATAGACATATGCATTTTTTTTTTTAAATGAGATATATAAGTTATTTTTATAATTGGAAATGGAAATGTATTTAAAAAATGGAAGGTTAAATAGAAATAAAATGATTTTATTTAAATAAAAAATAACAATTCCATCTACACTCATTCAATTAGGAAAAAAAAGGAATCTAGGGAACATCTTAGAAATAAAAATAGGAGAAGAGGTTGGGATGTCATGAATAATTTATATTTTACATTTTAAATAAAATAATTTTGTGTGCATTGTGTAACATATCCATGGATTAATATTACACAATTATTAATCAAAATAATAAGTATTTTGTATGAGATGTACAAATGACATGAGCCACAAAGGCTATGTAAGAAAGGAGGATTGGGATGGAGGTCTTACCTTTTTGCACCTTAATGCGAATGGATGTTGTGATTCTCTTTTTTTTTATTGGTGCACTCTCTTTGAACTTGGTTTGAAGAATTTGCTAGTACCATGGAGGTGAGGAATTTAAATTCTCTAGAGGAGTCACACATTCTACATTCAAATAGGTTTGAAGAGTGTGCTAGTACCATGGAGGTGCTAGTACATGGAGGTGCTAGTACATGCTAGGGATCCTTGAGGAACAAGAGTACCCATTTAGGCGTTGATATGGTTGTCAATTACTATGAAAGTTATATATTTAGCAAAGAATAATCACAACTTATACTTGGATCAAGCTTGGAATTGAATAATCATCAAGAAAGAATATTATACAATCTTTTATAAAAAATCATGACACATTAAAATTTGTATAGATATTTTCATTTTTTAACAAAATTGAGAATTTTTATTCTACTTTTAAATATCTAAAAATGTTAAGAAAACTATCCCTTTATTTAAGAATCAAATTATTTTTTTAAATCCTCAACTTATGCTTTAGGGTTAATGTCATCTCTACATGAAACCTCAATTTTATTGAATACCTAGAAAAAAAAATGAAAGAAATTTCACAATTATTTTTCCATACAAAATAAAGGTGACACACCTCGTAGAAACTGTAGTTACTAATTAACCTTATAAATCCATGTTGAGAACCATTTGGCCTCTAGTTTCTTTGAGGAAACCTATGATTGAGTCTTTGCATATTTGAGTTTTATAATGAAAATGTTTTGGATTTTTTTGTTGTTGTTTTCTTTCACTTTAGGAGAAAAGAATAGGAGAAAAGAATTGGACATGATTTAAAGTGTTAATAAATTTATATAAAGTATGTTTAAGATATTTTTTGATTGGTTTAAAAGTTTCTATTTGAATTTTATAATGTTCATCTTGATTCACATCTAATAGTTTACTTTGCATTGTTCAAACTTTGAGCTTTTTGAATTGCAATGCTTATACTTATAATCTATCATTGGAATAATTGTAGTCTTTCTACAATATTGAAAAAGAAAAGAAGATTAATCTTGGTTAAACAATATTAACTTTGATGTACAACTTTATTATTAAATATTTTAAGATGAATGATTCACATGGTGGATAAGTTTATTGTTTGGTGAAAAATAGTTCTTTCAAATGTTATTTTGTTTATAATTTAAGAAATTTTGTTATATTCAAATTAGTATTTTTATTGAGTGTTTCAAGATGAATGGTTCATTATATATTGAAAAAAAAGTTCTTTCAAGTGTTATATTATTTATAATTTCAAGTGTTATATTATTTATATTTTGAAAGAAATTTATATCTTTATATAAATTTTTATTTAAAAATTGACAATTTAAAATAATAAGTTATTGGTAAACATTAAAGCACAAAGTTAATTAACAATGGGATTAGAATTGAACCAATAAAATTAGATAGGAAAGATAACAATGACAAACACTCTAACTAAATCCAATTAACAAATAATATTTTATTATTATATACCAATAATATATTATTTAAAGATATAAAATGCATAATATAATATAAATTAATAACTATCCTATTAATTTTATTATACTATAATATACTTGTCTTTATTATACTATAATATACTTGTCCAATACTCATAGGTTGTAGATTTAGTGCAAGGTTCAGCCAAGATTCTTTAGAAAACACCCCTCGTGGATGTATTAGACCGTCCTTCGGAGTAGGCTGGCTTTTAAAGACGACTTCGACTTCATTATATTGTTAGTCGTTTTGGTATAAGTCAATACTCCGATAAAGTGTGGATAGGGTGCCTTGTGGACTGGACCAAAAAAATCACAGCGATTCTGGCGTTGAATTGAGAATCCAGATGAGCAGACTCTACACCCTTTTAAATTTTGACCCCACAAAAGTGGGCTGTAGAACGCCCTTCTTCCCAAAGGCGTTGACATTGAAAATCATTGAGAATCGAGACGAGCAGACTCTACAACCTTCTGAATGCGTTAACATTGAGAATCCAGATACGGGTCATACAGTGAGGTCAACCGTTCAATTTGTGGACACTACTTATATATTCATACATGGTAAGCTTCAGTGATACGCATTGGAAAATGGGTATCTATCTTTAACTCAGGTCGGCATTCTAACCTCAGAGTGTCTCTGTTATTCATACTGAGTTTGCCCTTCTCTCGAATCGATCTGGGAAACTGGTTATCGCTGTCTATTGACACCGACCTTCATCTGTTATAGCTTCAATAATCATTCAGTGTCTTCAGTCATTCTTGTCATGAATTCAGCACCTTATTTGGAGTTGGAGGTACCTTCATACTTCAGGTGCCCCATATCGATGGAGTTGATGAGAGACCCGGTAACTGTTTCCACAGGCATGACCTATGATCGAGAAAGCATAGAGCGCTGGATATTTTCATGCAAGAAGAAAATATGTCCTGCTACCATGCAGCCGCTGGAGAATTTCGATTTAATTCCCAACCACACTCTGCGTCGCCTCATTAAGGGATGGTGCATTGCCAACAGCTCCAAGGGCGTCGAGGAAATCCCCACGCCCAGGCCACCCATCGACTCCAATCAAGTGTCGAAGTTACTTCAAGCGGCACTCAGATCTCCATCAATCGAAGGCATTAATGCATTGAAAAAACTGCGGAACCTTGCGCAGGAGAACGATGGAAACAGACGGTGCATCGCTGCGTCCGCTTCAAGTCTCGTTCTGGTCTCTCTGATCAACTCGTCTTGCTGTGAAGAAAATGACAATGAAAAGTACAGGGCTTGTGAAGAAACATTGGGTATATTGCATCTGCTTCCTATAACCTAGGAAACTGCGAAGTCGCTGTCAGAGGCAGCGAGCATGAGGTCGATGGCCTTGATCTTGGACAAAGGACCTATCGAAGCTAGACATCACGCGGCCGTTCTATTGCAGAATGTTTCCAGTTGGGTATCTGATTGGGAATTTATTGCCAGGGAAAGGATTGATATTTTCCCAGGGCTCTTAGAAATCATAACGCGTGAACTTTGTCATAAGGCGGCCACGGCGGCGTTGGTTGTCCTTATAGCAATTTGTAAAAATTCCAGAAAGAACAGATTAAAGGCAATCGAGACAGGCGCTGTATTTTGTCTGATTGAAATACTTCCAGAGGCCGAGAAGCCCAAGTGTGAAAAGATGTTATATTTGTTGGACATGCTACTGGACTATCCTGAAGGAAGGGCTGCCATGGCTGATCACGCCATGGGTATTGCTGTAGTTTCCCAGAAGATTCTTAGGGTTTCAGAAATTGCCACCAAGAAAGCAGTGCGAATCCTTTGGTCACTTTGCATGTATTCTTCATATGATTCGATTATTCGGGAGATGSTTCAGTGTGGAGCTGTGTCTAAACTGTCTATGCTTCAACAACTCGGTTGCGCACACAAAACAAAGCAGAGAGCCAAGGAGGTACTGAAATTTCATGCAAATACTTTCAGAGTCTCACCTTGTCTCCCCTACCTAATGGAAAAGTAAGTATAAACATTATTGAAATTTGATTCAATACAATCATACGTAGAGACAACTTGAAAAATGATCACACTTGTCTCTGTAGGTAATTTTTAGTGGATATGCTGGAATTTAATAGTAATCATGATAAAAACATATTAGATCTAGACAGATTCGATATGTAAGTGCACTTTTCTTGTTGTGATCGTGCTATTCGCAAAACAATTTAGCATATTGTCTCACAGTTTACACAACAACATATCTGCTGCCAGAATTTTGAATGCCTGAAGCACAATGTTATTGCTTTTGTCTTACTGTAAGTAAGATGCGATTCCCGATGTAAGAGTCTCACTGTTTTCACAGCAAATCTTACAGACAAATCGCTAATCGTCTCTAATCTGAAACCATTATTCTTGGTGTTCTTTGACATATCAATCGCTGGATTCATATAGTTTTTATTTTTGTCCACGTAGCAATTTGGTTAGTTTTCATAAGCTTTTTATAAATGTTTCATTTTGCAGAAAATGGAGAGTCAGTGCATATCATTAGAAAATGGAAACTCTGTACATATGCACAAAGATCCCTTCTGGTAAACAAATATATGGGGATGGATATTGGAGGAGATACAGGGAAAACTTAACAAGTTTTCCTTAATATTTCTTTTCACCTTCACCATCACCACCCATTTAAAAATGTTTGTGGGAGGAGTTTCATTGTTGTGGAAAGATATTAGGAAAAATTCATATACGCAGGTGGGATTGGATGGGATGGGGTTGAAGCTGAAGGAGAAGGGAGTCTGCCAAGGTGGGGTGGTGATTGGGGGAGTTTTTCACATTCTTCCACCTCACCTTTATATATAGAGATCATTTTAGAGACTAAATTAGGGGGTTTGAAATATTTAATGGGCAATTTGAAATTTTTATATATTTATATAGATATAAATTTACAGACGAAATTAGGGGTTTGAAATTTTCAATGGGCAATTTGCAATTTTTATATAGAGATAATTTTAGAGACAAAATTAGGGGGTTTGAAATTTTCAATGGGCAATTTGCAATTTTTCCCATTTATGATTCGCTGCCGAATTCGCTTCCCGAAGCGATTTTTCCCTTTTACACTTCTTGAAAATTTAGTTTACAATTGCGTTCGCTCCTGATTTGTGCTTGCAAATCTAGTTTATAGTTGCAACTTACGTTTGCCCTTAATTTGTGCTTGCAAATCTAGTAAACCCATTGTCTGATTATTTCCTAGTTGCCTATAACATTTTCCCCTTCAATTCAATCAATGGTTAAATTTGGTTATTGTTCGTTATTATGTTATTGTTGTTTATATTTACAGTAAATACAAGTTATTATGTTACTGTTGTTTTTATTTACAGTAAATACAAGTGATACTGTATTTTTTATCAACTCAATCAACACGATACTTTGTAGATAATCATAGTCAAATGATTCAAGAACTGTCCTGTTTGTTGTAACTACCATGCTGCCTAAAAAATTATTTTCAGGGTTGTTGAAGAGGATATTGTTTTGAAAGATGCAATCGCTTCCATCTTTTTAAAGGCCCATTTTATTCTCCTTGAAATAAAATGGAGCAGCAAGAATTTTCTAGTTTCCTACACCAGATCCACCTACAAAAATGACATCTGTATCTGGCAAAGCGCCTAAGGCTGAAAAAACCAAAATCCCATTTGTTGTCACAATATTGTATTTGTGGTACTCCCACCAATTGAGTTAACTCAATAACATTTTTAGAGTAACTTTCCAATAATATTCCATGTAGATTAATTAGTCAACTAATGTTTAAGTCAAAGGTAACACATTTTGTTAGAGGGCATTGCGGCCCACTTGAAGAGAAACTGGAAAAATCTACCAGTTGGGTTCATTGCAGGAGTTGCTTTCTATTGGTAGAAATCACCAGCCATTGATAATAGATTGTAAACTTTGCTTGCTCGCATAATGGATGATGGATCTTTCTTCTTAGACCCCATTAGTTTTGTATTTAGAGGGTTCTTATATAAAGCACACTTAGTAAATTTTTACTGGTTAACCGGAAGTTTTGTACTTACACATTCCCAGAGTTTGCCAGGGTCCACTCCAGCAGTAAGATAAATCGTTTTCTTTGAGTCTTTATACAAGTACATGTTATAAAGTCTCACTTTTCAACAACTCAGAAAAAAAATTATATCGTGCATGAGTAGGGAAATGAGTTTTAAATTATTCTAGTCTTTACGAGAAATGGCGTTGAGAAGGCATCCATTCTAGGAGTTAGGCAAAGAGTTGCCTCATGTTAGGATTGCTTGAAATATTTTTATTTAACTATTGTTATCTTCAATACATCACTCTTGGAAGCAAGCAAGTACTAAAGGTATTGGTAAAACTTGATTTCAAGTACTTATATGGGGTTGGGTGTTTTTAAGGAATATGTTGTTTAATCATTTTGAATGAATTATGCTAGACTATGTTTTTAGTGCCAACAAAATGTCAACAATATTGCCTTTGGGTTTATATGAAATATTCGATTATTGGTAACCCAATCAAAATGAGGTCAAAGTCATCTTAAAAGGGGAAAAAATAGTTCTTAAGGCATGAGCTGTTTTTGCTTATTGTGCAAGAGTTATGGTTGGTTTTGAAAATAACAATTTGTTGTGAGGTATTTCAAAGCATAATTTGGAAAGTGCTCACCTATCCAGTAATTGAAAAATAGGTGTTTTTGGTTATTTTGCAAGAGAAAGAAACCATTTATATATAATTATTGTTGGTTTTGAAAATAACAATTTGTTATGAGGTATTTCAAAGCAAAGACATACAATTCTCGGAAAATGATAGAAAATAAAACTTGATAAAGACAATTAGGTAGGCAAGCCTATCCCACTACACTTATGCTCTATCCAAAATCTTTCTCTTTATCCTAGTTAATCGTGGAACACTTCGAGTTTGTTCCTTATTCTTTTATTTTATTTTACAGAGTTTTAAATATTTTTCTCCAATTTTTTTGAAGAGAAGATATATATCTTGAACTTCCATACTAATGATGCTACCACCACTCCAACTTTCATATGAAATCCTTGTTCTTGCAAAAATGTCCATTAAATTTAAAATGAGAACACCCTACACAAACTTTCATATCTAAGGACTTGTAAATAAAAACACTAGTTGGACATTATAGATATACCAATTTCTCTTCGTTGAATTCCTATATGGTAACTTCTCTATTTGAATATAGTCATGAAAAAATGATTTTATTACTTCTGACATTTCCCTTTTTGGCCCATTACTTCAATAATAATTTCCCAAAACCCCTCTTCCCTAGAGAAGGGGAAACATAGATTGTAACGAGTGTCATGAGCTATCCATTTTATTGAAGTTCACTCAATATCCATTGTTAGCTCTTACTAGAGAGTTAGCTACTTGCAATCACCACTTTATTATAGAGTAAATGTTGAATTTTACCTCTCACCTCATCGATGGTTTATTGGTCTTTGAAAAATGTAATCTAGTTTTTATAGTGAAAATACTCACATGTCATTACTTTATGTAATGAAATATGCAAGTTAGTGTGCATAGATAACCTTATTGTGTTGAAATGATTGAGTTCAACAAATTCTAAATGCAGTACACTATCAAGCAGAAGAAAAATGATTTGAAAGTATGTATGAGCATTGATTTGATGTTCATGATAACTTGGTGTGAGTTATGTACGTGTCTTATTCACACTCTATTTTGACATTTATTGAGAGAGAATGACTGATGGAAGAGTTGATTTTTTTTAAAGGAAAACCATTATGACTAAATTTGATCACGTCTAGAAGTTTGGTGAGTGAGAGGGATTTTTCCTAAAGAATTGTTTTGTTCGTGCTAACCCCATATTGACCACATAACAACGATACGAAGAGAAGAATGATCATTATTTTTATTGTAACAAAAAAAACTATAACAATCTACATTGAGTGAAGGTGTTATATCCCCACCTTGACAAATTAGTTCAATTGATCAGAACATACTTGATTTGGGAAAAAGGGAGTTGGAGTAATATAGATGATTTGATGCACTAATTAGTAATTCCTCCTTGTCACAATTGTGCCCTCCATAAGTACATGAGTGCAAACTCTAACAAAAACTTGTGCTTCTTTCTTGAACATGGAAAAAAGGAAAAATTGCAAGAATCCAATCCTCACTAATAGTTGACTACCTACCGGAGACTCAACCACTTATAACCACCCCTTTTGTATAGAGTAAATGTTCAATTGCACCTCTCATGTAATATTAGATTTATCAATCTTTGAAATAATGTAATATGATTTTTATAGTGAAAATGTTAGCCTTCCATTATTTTAAGTCATACCAAAGGATAAAATAATGAACTATGAAAGTTAATGTGCATATATAAACTTATTATGTTGGAATTATTTAGCTTAAGCAATTCTAAATTATAAATGTGAGAAGAACAATTCTTTATTGTTATGATTGACTATGAGTTATCATGAGAGTCACAACTTTAGTGTCAACAATGCATTTGTTTGGTTTCCATAATCCAATGTAGTTTGTATATGATGTTATCCATTGTGGAAAGGTCCCATGAATGAGATCCTGTTAACTTTAGTGACCTGGATGAATGAGATCCTGCTAACTTTAGTGACCTGGATGTTTTTTTTTTTTAAGATGATCATAAATACGCGGTGATGTTTCATGCATACATTTTCACAATCCTACGAGTGCAAGCAAGTCATGAAGAATTTGTCTTCAATTAGGTAAAGGAGTCCAATATCCTTGTGTGTCTTTTATTATTTCTAGATTTTGTTTAGACTTATTCAAGTCCAAATAAAATGAATGTTGGATCAATATTTTGGGTGGGTCAGTTTTGTATAAATTAACAATATCTTTATCTTGTTGTTCATATTAGGCTATAAACAGATTTTGTAACACAACTTATGAACAAGAAGAAAAATATTTTGTAATATATACCCTTACGAATACGGACAAGACTAATTTTGTAAAGCTTACCTGGGAGGAGGTTTGTAACCTGGTAGAATGCTCTACCTCCAGTCCGCTCTAGACTTATCTTCTCTGTTTTGAGGAGAGAAATGAGTAGTAAGATTAGCTCATCACACTAAAACATTGACTTGTGATTTCTTTGATATTGATGACTCTGCATTGTTGGGTTCTCCCTCACAATGGGTAAATTCATCCTACAATGAATTGAAATGAATGGAACTCTCATTTGACTATTTAGCCATATTTCCAAGCACTTAATGACGTGAAGAGATTTCAAGTCATATGGAAGGGTCCCAGGATTCAATAATGGTATCAATGATAGCCATATTTCCAAGCACTTAATGATGTGAAGAGATTTCAAGTGATATGGAAGGGTCCCATGATTCAATAATGGGATCAATGATTGTTGAAAAAAGACGTGTGCAATGATCCTCTTGAAGGTTGCATCTGATGATTGCATATTACTCCTAAAGAAAAAGTCTGAATCGACGTCCCTTCTCTATTTGTTGCACTTAGAGATTCTTCCAATTCTTGGACTCTCGATTATTTTTTGTCGGGGGTTCTTTGTGGGAAGTTTCCAATGGTTTCAGTGAGAATATGATTTCAGTGAGAACATGATATTAGTTTCAGAATCCATTAGAAAATAAATATCTTTCCATGACCTTCGGAGCTATGAAGTTTGCTGATGTGCCAGTATCACTTCCATCAATTGGTGTTCACATTTCATGTTCTAGAGATCATAAGATGTTTTGGATGTATATGTATCTTGGTTCTTTCTCTTTTGCCCATTCTCATTTCCAAATTCTCACATTATTCAAATTGATTATAATTCAAAACCTATAGATTCTTATGCATGAAAAATAATTCTTTACTCTTTGGAATTCCACTTCAAATTCCTAACATATTATTTTCAATGCTAAAGTTGTAAATGGATTTATTAGAATCTTTTCCAATATACTCAATAAAATTTCAAATGAAATATAGAACAAAGATTCCTAGCTGAAGTATAGAACTCCCGAAGAGCTGAGAAAGAAATGAACTAAATCAGGTTTTTCAATATAACATTCTTTATAGGTATCGATGCTTTTTTGGATAGGCTATGATGGGTGCTAATATCAACGGGAAATTTTGTAAGAATCTTCAAGAAAGCAACCCATGAAAGTCAAAACTAATGCATATCCATAATAAATAAATGCATGAGAGCACGAGACTAAATATAGCCTGTCTATAGGAAGAAATTTCACTCAATTGACCATGTCCGGGATACCGGAAATACAAGATCGCCAAGGAAAAGGGAAATAATTTTTTCTTACTTGCCTCAGAGAGAATAAAACACTAAAATGATGTGTGTGGTTTTTTACTTCACATGGTATCTATTATTACTACTATGATGTTACATAACATTCACCACAACTCCTAAGTGTCATGTTCCTTAGAAAATTTTGCAATCAACTGGAAGTCTGAAAGATGTAGAACTGTTGAATTCTATTGTTTGTCATTATGTTTGAGATGGCCAAAATACAGTATTCTTCTTGTAGTTGTAGTTGGTTAAAAGTGGTTTGCAGTACTGAAAAGAGACTTGACTTTGTTCTACTTTATCTTTGGCTGGAGACATCAACTCTTCTAAATTCCTAATATATGAGCTCATTGTTACATTTTATGTATAATATATCTAAAATACAACATAACAATACCGGAACACCAATGCAACAAGAGCATAGTTGAGAATCATCAACATGCACCCAATTTCTCTTCATCAATTTGACAACTTCAGAGGCCTGTTCAGAAATTATTGAATTTACATACAATAGCACCATTGTAGATGATACAATCGAATCCTTGAGGAACCCAACAATACGAGCCTCTTCAAATAACTCCGACAATTTATCCACCATATTGACCACTACAGATGGAGGAATCAAAGATTTGTAAAATATCCGATCAGGTTTGATTCCTACCACCCGTAGCTCCCTCAAAACTGTAAATACTTCGGAGGGTATAGTATCGAAAGAAGGCTTATAAAATCCTATTTTAAGAGTTTCCTACTTTACTACTTTGCTTAACTGTATTTTCCTTGAAGAGAAGGAATGTGAGAATCTCCCTGAAGGGGGATTTGGGTGAATTGTGAACAAATACACAAAAGGATATTTAACAATGGGGCCACATGGAATATTAGCCTCATATTTGTGGCATTTACTCCCACTTCATGATACATAAAATGTTTCCCTATGTCATTTAAAGTTGAGAAAATACCTGAAATAAACACAAGTATACCTTTCCATTTGGAACCTAAATTGCAAATGTCAATATCGATCCACTTAGAATCCTTTTGCAATATGTCTTCATACACTTTGCCAACTTGTCCATCAATGTTACAAATATGAAAATCACACCCATACCCTTAAGCACACTAACCAGAATTTTGTTGTTCCTCTTGAAGATGAGATTTTGAAGGGAATTGTGAAGCACCTTTTTGATGAGACATCTTACATGATGTATGATCTAATCTCGTCATTTCCATTTGATTCCCTTGATTTTGTGGGTACCACTGGTACTGAGCTTTGTAATGTATGATCTAATCTCGTCATTTCCATTTGATTCCCTTGATTTTGTGGGTACCACTGGTTCTGAGCTTTGTAATAGGGATTGATTGATGCTTTACAAAGGAAACCGATTATTGTAGTGTACCCTTCACTACCCAGGTTTCCCAACCTCTCAGTTTACCATTCCTTACATGGAATTATAAGCAAATGGATTTAACACAATTAAACACACTTAAAACTCAGAGTAAAATATATGGGTACTGCTATAATTAAATGTTCCATAGCATTCATCATTAATTCATTTACACAGCGGAAAACATGATACAAAACAGCACAGTAATGTTCAAATGTGATAAACCATATTTCAATACTTATCTTTTATTGGCTGTAGAATTACACCAACCAAGTGCAGGCCTTCCACGAACCTCCCAACCTTAGACCACACTGTTCATCAGCTCCACAGTAGGTCACCCCCGAGCTGGGACCGAGCTCCACCCCAAGGCAAGAGTCCTAGGCTAGGCTGAGGTTACGGGAAGATAACACATTCACATTCACCAGGAAGAAGTTATCCCAAGAATCTCCCACGCTCACTGCACACAGACCCTCGTTCCCCACATGCCTGTTCCACCCCAGGAGAGTGCACCTTCTCTGTCACCTAGACAGTCCTTCGGATACCAGTCTCCCTTACCTTGGGTTACAGGAATAGACTGGACCGGAATTCTCCGGGCTCTATGGCAGTTACAGGGTTCCTTCCAGGAGTTCTCTCCTCCCTCTGCGCACTCCCTCACCTGGAGGAGTCGCTCACAGGCCAACAAGCCTCACGCAGTCCAGTACTGCACAGTCACAACAATCCACAGGAAACACAAACAAATGCTTCCAACAACTGGCTCGGCAATCACAGGATGATCTCACGGTGATGATTTCGGAGCAGGCTTCACACACAGGCTAGCTCAGTTTTCCCATACAATCACAGGATGCTTCCACTCGAGTTCAACACAGGGAATTCTGGTTCAGGAATGCGTTTTCGGGTTGCCTAGAACAGACACAGACTCATAGCTCTGGACAAGGTATTACCCAATTTCCCTCAGGCAAACACAGTTTAACGATTTTAGAAAATGAATCAGGGTATCCGGCAGAGGTCGTACTCGTTCCACACACTGAGATTCGGTTCCGAATGAAGGAGCGTCCCCCACCCACGGTTCAGTTCAAGGCTTATATTTGCATGCACCAGGGTTGACACTTGTCACCCTGGGAACTACATGCGTTCCATCTGTACGCCTTTCTCCCACCACTTGGGGAATCACGGGTCCTGCAAAAGGAATTAGGATAAAAGAATGTGCACATGGATTTTTAGGAACAATAATAAAATATTATTCCAGGCCTAAGCCCCCTAGGGTTAGCCCCTAGGCTCCTTACTCAGCCCCTTTCCCACCTTTCATCCCCTTGATCCCTTGCCCACTCTGTGGACGCTCATTCCTCCATCACTCTTTCATCGTGGTCGGTCTGCACTGGTGGTATTTATATTTTATTAATTGACCTGCATACATACAAGTACATCAACAGGTTCCTAGCCTTCAACACTTAGGCTCCCTGGCCTAACAAAACTCATAAGCCTACAGCTTATACAAAACTTGTCTCACCAGCCTATAGAACATATTTACAATTCTTTGCATATAACATGATCTATAACGGGGCTCGGCCTTGGGGACACTACAATCCCCCTCCCCTTATTTTTGCACTGTCCTCAGTGCAACTTACACTGCCTCTGTGTGTCCTTC
>ML783564.1:770716-784451 GCA_009831015.1 Picea engelmannii | reverse complement strand
GGAAAACATGATACAAAACAGCACAGTCATGTTCAAATGTGATAAACCATATTTCAATACTTATCTTTTATTAGCTGTAGAATTACACCAACCAAGTGCAGGCCATCCACGAACCTCCCAGCCTTAGACCACACTGTTCATCATCTCCACAGTAGGTCACCCCCGAGCTGGGACCGAGCTCCACCCCAAGGCAAGAGTCCTATGCTAGGCTGAGGTTACGGGAAGATAACACATTCACATTCACCAGGAAGAAGTTCTCCCAGGAATCTCCCACGCTCACTGCACACAGACCCTCGTTCCCCACATGCTTGTTCCAGCCCAGGAGAGTGCACCTTCTCTGTCACCTAGACAGTCCTTTGGCTGCCAGTCTCCCTTACCTTGGGTTACAGGAACAGACCGGACCGGAATTCTCCGGGCTCTATGGCAGTTACAGGGTTCCTTCCAGGAGTTCTCTCCTCCCTCTACGCACTCCCTCACCTGGAGGAGTCGCTCACAGGCCAACAAGCCTCACGCAGTCCAGTACTGCACAGTCACAACAATCCACAGGAAACACAGACAAATGCTTCCAACAACTGGCTCGGCAATCACAGGATGATCTCACGGTGATGATTTCGGAGCAGGCTTCACGCACAGGCTAGCTCAGTTTTCCCATACAATCACAGGATGCTTCCACTCGAGTTCATCACAGGGAATTCTGGTTCATGAATGCGTTTTCGGGTTGCCTAGAACAGGCACAGACTCATAGCTCTGGACAGGGTATTACCCGGTTTCCCTCAGGCAAACACAGTTTAACAATTTCAGAAAATGAATCAGGGTATCCAACAGAGGTCGTACTCGTTCCACACACTGAGATTCGGTTCCGAATGAAGGAGCGTCCCCCACCCACGGTTCAATTCAAGGCTTATATTTGCATGCACCAGGGTTGACACTTGTCACCCTGGGAACTGCATGCGTTCCATCCGTACGCCTTTCTCCCACAACTTGGGGAATCACGGGTCCTGCAAAAGGACTTAGGATAAAAGAATGTGCACATGGATTTTTAGGAAAAATAATAAAATATTATTCCAAACCTAAGCCCCCTAGGCTTATCCCCTAGGCTCCTTACTCAGCCCCTTTCCCACCTTTCAGCCCCTTGATCCCTTGCCCACTCTGTGGATGCTCAGTCCCCCATCACTCTTTCATCGTGGTCGGTCTGCACTGGCGATATTTATATTTTATTAATTGACCTGCATACATACAAGTACATCAACAGGTTCCTAGCCTTCAACACATAGGCTCCCTGGCCTAACAAAACTCATAAGCCTACATCTTATACAAAACTTGGCTCACCAGCCTATAGAACATATTTACAATTCTTTGCATATAACATGATCTGTAACGGGGCTCGGCCTTGGGGACACTACAATCATAGAGGATGCACTAGAAGCTCGTGCTTGCATTTCTTCCATGTTTTGCTCGTACTTACATTTCTTCCCTGTTTTGAGGGGAGGGGAGAAAGGAGTAGTAAAAGTATCTCATTGCACTAAAACATACATTGACTTGTGATTTCTCTAATAGACTTGATATGGAACATAATGCTTTAGAGGTTCCACAAGATTTTATGTAATCCAATATATATGAGGGCTCAAGGGACACTTATTTGGTATACATTTGTTTCCATTGGTAGTGCAAGGAACAGTGAATGGAATATGACAAATGAGTGAATGGAATATGACAAATGATGTGATTCTTGTTATTTGATTAAATTCATTGTTCCTTTATTTTTGGAGTAGGTCATAAATTATTTATCATAGCAAGATTATTATATGTCAATTTGAGGTTGCATTTCAGGTAAAAATAGGTTCTATATTTTGTATTTTTCATTGTAACATTGGAGCCACATTTAAGTTATTTTAAGATTGATGTTTTCATATTTAACTATTACATTGTCTTTTTCTTATATGTGATAGGGAGTGAAGCTGGAATTTGACGAAGCTAAGAGCTATCTATTTAGATAGATAATGTCCTAGTATTAAAGGGTAAATAACTAATTTAACAAGACTTGTTCTAAGCAAGAATGGACTCATTTTAATATCTTGGTAAATTTTAATGGTTTGTTTGTTTGTTGTATTTTGGAGCATTTTGTCAAGTTTGAAATTTTGGGTTTGTTTTGGTTAAAAACTGTGTTGGTCCCTTGAATGATTCTAGTTGTTATTTGATGTTTGAATAAACCCTTTGTTGTGGCATGATTGGTTTCATCTAATTTCCATTGATTCAATGGTTTGGGTTAAAGTTAAAGACCTTTGTTGAGTAAAAACACATTTTTTCATATTTTTGTCATGTTTATTTGAGAAACATATGGTATTAGGACTAATATATAGCTTTGGTTACTTTCTTGGCATTCAATGTGTTTTCCATAAATATTGCTATTTTCTTTATATATTTGATGGTTCAATAATTTTTTTATTTTATTTCCTTTCACTTTGTGGCAGGACTTAAGCATCTTCACCTTTTATGATATACTATGTTTATTTTATATTTTATTTGAAAAGACTTGTTGATTATTTAGAAAGGGAAATGATCTCTACTTAGCTAAGAGAAGAGATAAATGACATATACACTATGTTCCTATGCATGAGATTGGAATTCTTCTAATGCACTTATAATTTTGATGCCAAGAATAAAATATCATTACATGTAGTTAGTGGAGGATGATATAATGTTTAGTGCACTATCATTCTTTAAGTCAAAGTTGAAGAAGAATATTGATAAACAAGCTTGAAAAAAATCATCAGATAGTTTCTACTAATAATGCACATGTTATGGCCCGCACGGGTGTCGACGGATTGGCAAGTATCGTGTAAATGGAAGGAAATTTGTAAAATGAAGTCTCATGTTCGATTCTCACCCATATTTACTCGTGCACCATTCTTGCGGGCTGGGTGGTTGCACCTAGGGTTATAGTGGTAGCCGATGGGGATCGACCCCGTGTCACGCGAGTACAAGAACTGCCAGTTGCCGATTCCCCCAGTACAAAAAACAAAATAAAAAAAAATAATGCACATGTTATGGAGAGTTTCATGTAACCGAGAAAGAGGTATGAGATTGGAATTCTTCTAATGCACTTATAATTTTGATGCCAAGAATAAAATATCATTACATGTAGTTAGTGGAGGATGAGATAATGTTTAGTGCACTATCATTCTTTAAGTCAAAGTTGAAGAACAATATTGATAAGCAAGCTTGAAAAAAATCATCAGATAGTTTCTACTAATAATGCACATGTTATGGAGAGTTTCATGTACCCAAGAAGGAGGTATGATTATTGGTGTTCGTATCACATGGAAAAAATAGTTTTCTATATAATTCATGATCATTTATTTCTTCACTTCTTTTATACAACTTGATTTTGGGAGTCAGTGTGTAGTAGGATCCAACAGTGATAGGAATTACACGTGCTTCCTTTAATGGTCTTAAAATGGGCGATAAGAATTTGATTTTGCACCATGTTATTGCCATGTGTAGATATACATGATGTAATAATAACCCTTACTAAATATACATATATTGTTTTCCATTCTTAATTATGACAGTATGACTAAGACTATCATCATCGTCATCATGGAATGACTTAATTGTTTCACATTTATTCTCTCCTAAATTTTTTTACACATAATAATACCTTTATATGAATAATGACCATCATTTTAATATTGTTGTTCCTAGATGTTGATGTTTCTAATTTTTTTTTAAATACCATTATTTCTTGTTTCCAGTTGCTCATAGGCCTGTTTTTTACATCATGTACATATGTTTAGCATTTTGAGAGTCTCTACTTGTTGCTTACAAATTTGACAAGCTATGTTTTGTTTTGTATTTATGGTTGTTCTTCTTGTTTGCATGATATTTATATGACATATAGATTTATATGTTCTAACAATGTATTTCTAATTTTGTCTTAGGTTGGGTAACTAGGTAGACATATCATGAATCATTTCTCTTAATTAAGTTATTTTTATTTAAATATCCTATAGAAGGGGAACATGGAATTGGAAACATTTTACACCAAGAAAAGCCATACATGTCATTGGTGTGATATAAAAATATATAGTGTCATTGGTGTGGGGTATAAAAATATCTAGATGTCATTGGTGGGGTATACCAAGAATTTTGATGGAACTCTGTCAATTTTTGTCTAATAGAAATCCTTTTAATGGAAGTTGGGAAACCATTCAATGGAGATTCTAAGCACATGAATCTTGGGGATTGGAATCCTAGTGGCCACTAAATGCACCATCCCCTTGGAAAATCATAATTGTTTTAGAAGTGACTAGGTAAACCTTGGAAAATACAATAAGAACCTTGGAAAACACAACCCATGATGCTTGCAACATTGTTTGGAGGAGGGACAAAGTATGTTTCTTTTCCAAACATGTAAAATGAGTATATTACAATTTAGTTAATACATTTTCCTATTATTGCATATGATTTTATACTTTATCAAAAAATTCACCAAGAATTCATATTGTTTTATATTTTTGTAAAAGATTCACTAGGATTTTACAAGATTTTATAGTTCAATGAAAGATTCGTCAGGGTTTTACAAGATTTTATAGTTCAATGAAAGATTCGCAAAGGTTTTAAAAGATTTTATAGTTGACTAAAAGATTCACCAAAAATTATATATACATAGTATATTATTGATAAAATAGCCTTCAAGTTTTCCTATGTATCATGGCACTTCACCCATTTATTATACATATAAATTTAAGGGGGATTTCTTAAACTAACCACTTTTGTATATGAGGGTGGGGTCTGGGGAACTAATATACATAGTGGGGGTACTGAGTAGTGTTATATTGTTTGCATGCGTGTGTGGAGGCACGCTATATTTGATGAATGTGTGTGGGGATTTTAGGGAGATTTTTGTTATTTTTAGTGCTTTTCTAAATTAATCTTGGATTAAGGGATAAGGGTTTTAGTAGTTGTGGAATACCTAAAATATTGTGTATATATTTTATTGTGATTGGTGAAATTAATACAATGAATAGTTGAGAGGTGTGGCACCAAGGAAGACCAATTTTCTCCCGGTTAAGTGTTTCTAGTGTAAATCTCTATGTACCAGTTGTATGAAGCATTGATTAATTTATGTTTTTCTTAAGAATATGCATGCATTTATTTACTTCAAAGGATTAGATATTACATGTGGTATCAGAGAACGTTTTTGACATCAAGGGAATGCATTTTTTTCTAAGGATTTGGCTTGAGCTTGATAAATAAAGTTTATCTTGGGTTTTTGATAAGCTTGGATTTAGTGGGAGATTTGCAGTGGTAATCCATGTGTTGAAAGTTAATGGAAATAAGTTATAGAATAGATATTAAGAAGTTCGATGGTAAAAAATTAATCTATGGAATCTCAAGGTGGAGGAACTTCTTGTAGACAAATAAAAATGGATCGTTGTGGATCCTAGTACATGACCTATGGGTATACAACCTTCTGGCTCACAAAATACTAGTACACAAACTACTGGTACAGAAACTACTAGTACACAAACTAATAATACTCAATCTACTGGTATGTCGAAAGAAGATTGGGAGAAGATGGACAGAAGATAAAGGAGTACAATTCGACTATGTTTGACTAATTTGTTGTTATTGAAAGTGTTGGGAGAATATAAAGCCAAGGAACTATGGGGAAATTTGGAAAATTTGTATCATTCAAAGTCATTGGTAAACAAGTTATTTCTTCAAAATAAGTTGTATTATCTTAGGATGGAATATGGAGATTAATTCCCTCCTTGGAGTTCTTAAACTAACTAGATTTCAAAGTCATTTGTAAACAAGTTATTTCTTCAAAATAAGTTGTATTATATTAGGATGGAATATGGAGATTAATTCCATCCTTGGACTTCTTAAACTAACCAGATTTAAACTAGCAAGATTTCATTTATGGTTTCTGAGATATCCACCTCATCTTCTACTCGATCAATTCGCACAACTCTTCCCATATTTTTTTATTTGGGATAGTGACTTTTAGCAACCTATGGTAGATTTCATCCATCTCGGTATATTTGTCAAAAGTCGGTCTCGTGATAAAAATGTACTTGATTTCGTGTTGGATATTAAGATCCGACTAGAGAGTTTCTAGGAATGCCTTGCCTGTTATGCTTAAAATCCCTGAGAATTTGGAGTTGTCCTTTGCCACCATGGAAATATTTTTCTTGTAGTCGGGAAGTGTCATTAGCTTGTCATTTAGCACCAATAAACCAAGCATACCTTTCTTTTGTAATGCCTCGATCTTGCTGAAAAATATTTGAACTCCACCCTCCATGATTTGGGCTTTCTCCTCCAGTTGCAACATCAGTCCTCTTTTAGTCAAAACTCTCTTGAATTCAAGGATGGTCTCCATCCTATCCTCAATCTTCAAGTTTTCCAGCTCTTCTTTAGTTTTTGAATTGAGAAACCTTATGATTTCATTTTCTTTTGTGAGCATTTCTCCCAACTCTCCCTTGATCCTGTTGATGGCCTGCTTGCTCCTTAACACCAGTTTGTGTTGCTTGAACATGATTTGCACCATGGGCCAGATTTCATTTATGGATTCTGAGATATCCATCTAAATTTTCTACTTGGCTTCTACCAATGTTTTACCCACAATTGTCTGCTTCTACAACTGTTGAATCTCCTGTTTTAGTTTTTCTGATGTGTGTCTCTCTGTATTGTAGATGGCTTCGAAAGAATATTTCATCTACTGGAGATTCTCTACCTCTTTTTCCAGCCTTTTGATTTATGATTCTTCTAAGGTCATCTCTTCATTGATCTTCTTAGCTCCATAGATTTTTCTAGAGCTGTCAATGGGGTGACTGATGGAAGTTTTGTTGTGGTAGTTGTTGAAGCTGTTATTGTGCTAACTCCTATGAGGGGAACTACACTTAGTGGGATGACTTCCATAGGTGTTGCCTGTTCTTTCTCTTATACTAACCTTTCCAGCTCTGCTTCCATCTCTTTATCTGTGCATTTTGTTCCATGACCAACTTTACCATATCCTCCTTCTCACCTTCTGTCTCAGCCATATATTTGTCTTGTGAGTCTTCTGTAGCAGACAACTTTAGTTGTTTCCTCAAATATGCTATGTCAGCATTCTTCTTCTTGAGAATTTCCTCAACTACTTTCACATTTGAGGGGTCATACCCAATTTTGAGTGCCAATTATTCTAGAGACTTAATCCTGTTATCCTTTGCAAAAGAAGATATTTTCTCCAGCTTTAATTGGGTCTCAACATTGTTCAGAGAAACCTGTAATTTGGCAGCAGTAGTGGAAGCATTGGCCAAGGTTGAGAAAACCATCTCTCTAGTCTGCCTATGCAGATCCACTTGGTCAGCTGGATGTATAGCCTTAGCATCAAATTCAAGTGTGGATGTTTTGTAGTTAGTGATTTCCTTTGGATGAGGTACTTGTGCCTGTAGAAAAGCCGTGTGCATTCTCCCCTTCTCTGTGTCGAAAGACGCGAGAAGCCTATGCTGTGTTGTTGATGTTTGTTTCCATAATTGAGCATAAGTGTTACTGGCCATCCTCTCATTTTTATTCTTAATCATATAGTATTTCTCGAAGATACTCAACTTTGCAGACCCTTGAGTTGGTTGTTTGATCAGTGAGGTGTCAGTATGATTCTTGGATGAAGGATTATATGCGATTTGTTGGCTGCTGGAGAAAAATGATGACTTCTCTCCTTCTATCACTATGGTAGACTATGCATCTTCTTCTCTATATTTGCCAGTTGTGTGACTGATCTTGGGCCTTTTTGTGTAAACCTGGAATTCTTTCGATGACACTTCAGTGACTGAAGGTGAGAAATTCTTCCTGAGTCTTTTCTCCTTGGGTACATGTGGTGTAGTGGTTTGTGAGATGACAGCTAGAGGAGGCTGTGGTTCTGTATCTTCCAGAGTGTTTGCCTCCCACTTTGTTTGATTTGAAAATTTCTTGATCTCTGGTTTGAGTGCATGAGCATATGGGGAACTTTTATTCTTCGATCTCATCTCTGCAATAATCCCACATGGATGATAGTGCCAAACGAAACTGGTGCCAAACTTCATCTCCTTCAGTAGCTTGTCTGCCTCTTCCCCAACAGCTCGACTGTTGCAGATGAAGGATCCTATCTTCTCTTTAATTCTGAACTATTGTTTCTTCTTCAAAGCTACAAAATGTATGTCATCTAAATTTATCATTTGCCCGATGTATTCCAAGGAAAATATCCTAACAGGAACATATCTGGGAAGTTTATAAGGAGCCATATCACATCCATAAATTCTGATTTCCATGTGATTCTGATATAGATACCGGTCTCCAGTCTTGGCAAGGTCCGAGAGGTGTAAATTTTTTTGGATCTCCTCATTTATCCTAGGCTCTTGCCTACCACTGAGCATTCTTACCATGGGATGGTAAAAATGCTCAATAAATTGCTTGAGATTAAACTTTGTGGAGTTTCTTCTGAGTAGCGATGTCCAAGAAGTGACAGTTTGTGGTTTTCCGTTATGGTCCATTTTCTCCATGAGGAATGACAACTTATCTGCTTGAAAGAATACAAACATGTAAGCCAGTATTGAAGAATACCAGAACACGCCCTCTGTGGGAAATTTGAAAAGATGCTCATGCATGTTCTTTGCTAGGAAACTGTTGTAGTCAAATTGTGTGGTGGATTTTTCTTCGATAGCAAAAATAGATAGGAAACCCAAGATGGGCTCATCCACCCATTGGTCTGAGAAATAACCAAGCACAAAACATAACGACAAAATGATTTGGTTTCCTTTTTCTGAAAACATGGAGGAATGGTAAGGGGGATTTTTCTTGGGGAGTTGGGCATCCTGTGGGAGAAAAAGCTCAAAAATCTGCGCTCTCTGGGGAAAAGACAGGTTCTGGTACATTTCAGTTAGAAATTCAGTGGTGAAAGGAGAGGGGGATTCGGATCTGGATATTTGCATCATTTGGTCTATGGCCTCGGGTGTGATAGTGAAAAGGGTTTCTCCAGACGATGAAGCAATATCTCTCTGATCGGGGAGGTAATGCGCCTAGAACTTGAGGGAGAACTCGAGAAAATGGTGGATTTGGGGAAATAGATACATGAGGAGATTGGACTCCCAGAGCCCAATCTCATCACTTTGATCCAGGAAAGTGTCCCTAGACCATGAATGCAATTTGACAAAGTCAAATTCACTCCTGGTCTCTGAGATCAGGTAGTCTTTGTCCGCTATCGGGACCCGGTCGAGATTGAAAGGAGGCATGAGGAAAGGATTTTCCTCGACCTCTGATTTTTTAGATTTTAGCGCCATCAATTCAACGGGTACCTACAAATTGAAACAAAAAACGTTAGTGAGTAATGGTTGTGGATGAGGTCGCTAACTGAAACGGTGAGGAAAATGAGTTCCTGGTGTGTGGAGAGTGTGAGTAGTGCGAAAAAGACAGAAGAACGGGGTTGAATTTGGGCGGACATGTATCCGTTGGGTGCGGGGGACAGGTCAACAAACTAACAGATATCTTAGCCTATATGAAATGGCCAATAGATCACTTGGGTATGAGGTGGGAAGGGAAGGATGAGCGACGGGTGTTTTAGGATGACATGGAGGGTGACGACTGGAGGATAGGCGAATGAGATATGACATGTGAAAAGTGAATGGAGGGATAGTGGAGAATGATATCAGGGGGCGACAACTGGTATAGTAATGATGGTATGGCAGTATGTTAGAGGGGGGAATCGGTAGTAAATGGTTTAGAGTGGAGGGGTTCTAATGTAACGAGCTTGTGCCACGTTAGGATGGGGCCTACCGAGAAAACTTCTCATATCAGACCCCTCCCCCATTAAAATTAGAACTATCGGGGGGGGGGTTCGGAATCTCTTGTCGGCCGTAGATCTAAGCACCGCTAGGACAACCGTATATCTATGCACACTCTTTAGTCTCCATATTGGATACCCCCCCCCTCCACTATTAAAAGTAGAATGGTCGGGGGGGTCCAAAATTTTTTGTCAACCGTAGATATCAGCGCCAATGGATCCACCGTAGATTTATGTACACTTTTTAATCTCCGGTAGTGAATCAAAATGTGCAGATAAAACTTAGGATAGCGCTTCTTTGTGGGTTTTTTGCGCTACTTCCCTTGCAATGTGTCACCATGAGGTTAGGAAAAACACTTCATACATGTTTTATTGAAGGAAAATATGGCTAGACTATGTCTTATCCTACCTACCTAGAAATTTAGCATAGATTAAACTATTGGACTAGAAAATTACTCCATCCTGGGTCTATTTGATCAAGATTCAACAATTTGATCAAATTTATTCGCTAACTAACCTATCTACTTGGCTAAGATTAAACAGTTTAGTCAAGTCTTATTCACTAAACCTATCAACATAAATTCAAAGAGACTTAACCATGATTAAACTATATGGATGAGTCATCATTATTTCATGGGGATTTTATCCATTTTCTTTTATGCCCTCTTTATTATTTCTTGTCAACCGTAGATATCAACGCCAATGGATCCATCATAGATCTATGTGCACTTTCTAATCTCCAGGCGCGAATCAAAATGCGCAGATAAAACTTAGGATAGGGCTCCTTTGTGTTTTTTTTGCACTACTTCCCTTGCAATGTGTCACCATGAGGTTAGGAAAAACACTTCAAACATCAAAATCATGACTTTTCATCAACCATCATACATTTTTTATTGAAGGAAAAGTTGGCTAGACTATGTCTTATCTTACCTACCTACACATTTATCCCAGATTAAACTGTTGGACTAAGAAATTACTCTATCCTGGGGCTATTTGATCAAGATTAAACAGTTTGATCAAATTTATTTGCTAACTAACCTATCTACTTGGCTAAGACTAAACAATTTATCCATGTCTTATTCACTAAACCTATCAACATAAATTCAAACAGACTTAACCATGATTAAACTGTATGGATGAGTCATCATTATTTCATGGGGATTTATTCATTTTCTTTTATGCCCTCTTTTATTCTTTTTCTTTTCTTCTCTTTCTTTTCTTTTTCTTTCTTTCTTTTCTTTTCTAAAATAATTTGCAAAAAAAATAAAATGTTATTTCCAACCAAACTACATCAAGAGTAAAATATCCAGTCACCAGTTGATCCTATGAAATATAGGGTTATAACAGTGGCTCCACCTGGGGATGGTGCTCTCCTTGCGACGTGCCAAGAACCTGTTCCCTGATGTTTGTAAACCTTTTCTCCATAGCTTATTTCTGTTGTCTGTTTTGTTTTTATTTTGAGAATTTTTGGTAGCACTGGTCAGTGGCTTAGGGCCTTCTCTGCAGGCTTCAACCATATGATCAATATCACCCACACACAACCTGAATGAAAAAACAAAAAATGGTATGTATAGTGGAAAAAGATTTGTGATATCTTTATTGGGGTGGAAAATAATGCTTCAACATCCTGCCATTCACAGGTCCACCTGGAAGGTCTGTTCCATCACTGATTTTGAGAAAAAATGCGTTATTTCCTATGAATTCCTAAATGGTGTAAGGTCCTTTCCATAAGCTATCAAATTTTCCATGTTTACCCTTATCTTCATTTCTAGAATCCCATTTCATAGCGAAGTCGCCTAACTCAAAATCATCTTCTCTAGTCCTTCTGTCAAAAATATTTTTGATGTTATCCTGGATGACATGAGTCTTGTTGTATACCTCTTCTCTAGACTGCATTAAATGAATCATTTGATTTATTCTCCATTGAACATCATTTGGCTCTACTTGTGCTTCCTGCAATAGTTTCATGATAGGGACTCCTAAGGAAAGGGGAAAAACTGCTTCAGTTCCATATACCAATTGGTATGGAGACATGCCAATTAATCTTTTGGTGCTTTTTCTCTCAGCCCAGAGCGCAAAAACCAAATTACTATGCCATTATTTCTTATTTTCTTGCAGTGTTTTCCTAAGAATGTTCACCATAATTTTGTTTGACGACTCAGCTAGCCCATTTCCTTGAGGATAATAAGTTGTGGAGTGTCCCAGAGTAATACGCTATTGACTACAAAAATCTATGAGTCTTTTGGATCTGAAAGCCACTCCATTGTCAGCTATAATTTTTCTGGGGCATCCAAAATGAGACAAGATATTAGTTTCTAAAAACTTGATGATAACAAAGTCAGTAGCTTTCCTGCATGGCACAACCTCAATCCACTTGGTGAAGTAGTCTGTGGCCATGAGGATCCACTTGTGTTGGCTTGAGGAGGATGGATGTATTTCTCCAATGAAGTCTAAACCCCATTGTTGGAAAGGGGATTCAACTAAGATGGGTTTCATGGGGAGAGGCAACAACTTCCTTTTACCTTCAAAAACCTGGCATTTATGACAAGAAGTATCTTTTTTATGAACGTCAGCAAACAATGTAGGCCAGTAAAAACCAGCTCTTAGAATCTTGTTAGCTGTGGTTTTCCAGCTCAGATGTCCACCATAGTCTCCTGCATGGAAATCTTGTTGAACCTTGTCAACTTTGTATTTTAATAGGCAATTAAGCAAGATACCACCATGATCTTTCCAATAAAGATTACCTTCTAGAATACAAAATTTCAATGCTTTCAGTTTAATAAATCTGTATTTGGTCTTAGTCAAACCAGGAGGAGCTTGTAAGCTACGAAGTACAAAATGAGGTCTGCGTACCAAGGAGAGTTTAAGAATACCTCCTTTACATTTGGAGTCACTTTCTCTTCCTGCTCGTCAACTGCAGCCAAAAAATTAATATCTAGAGCATGAAAATTAGATTCAACAATTAGTTTGGCCAAACCTTGTCTTTTGATCAGTTTAGTAGGTTTTATTTCAATATCATATTTCAGAATAACCACAATCCATTTTCCTCTCCTACCATCTGGATTATCCTGAGTCATGATATCCTTTACCACTGTGTTTGGAATGTATGCAATTGTGTGAGAATGAAGAATATAGACTCTGAAATCCTTTATGGCATTTACTAGGGAAAAATCTTATTTCTCCATTATGTTGTAGTTCAACACAGCGTCTCTCAAAGATTTGCTAAAAAATGCTATGGGTTGTTCATACCCTTCATTGTTTTTCTGCAACAACACTACTGCAATGGTCTATTCATATGCAAAAGAGAAAAGATAAAAGTCTTTGGTGTAATCTGGGCTGATCAAAACTAAGGCTTGGGTGAGTGCATGTTTCACCTGCTCAAATGATTATTTGGACTCAGTGTTCCATTTGATTTTTTTGTCCTTTTTCAACATATTTGTGATGTTCCTAAGAAGCTCGGCCAAGTTGGGTATGCATCTTCTAAGGAAATTTATTTTACCAATGAATGATTGTAGCTCTTTGATCTTCCTAAGGTGTTCCACTTTCTGGATGGCTTCTATCTTGCTGGGGTCTATTTTAATTCCATCTTTAGAAATTATGTGTCCCAACAACTTGCCTTCCTCTAAAATGAAAAGGATTTTCTTTGGATTTAATGAAATCCCAAATTTCCTGCACTTCTCAAACACGCGTCTGAGATGTTGCAAGTGTTCCTCATCAATTTTGGAGTAGACAGTCACATCATCCAGATATATGACTATAAATATCCCAAGTTCGTCGACAAAATCAATGTCCTGTTAAGAACCAAACATCAATATAGCATGGAAAAACCTCAGGAAAAGTACTCAATGCCTTGAAACAGAGATAATTTCAGATAATAAGCCTCTTCGAGGGGGCAACCTCCTTTTACCCCACTTAAATGTTCAAGTACAAGAT
>ML783564.1:744603-766200 GCA_009831015.1 Picea engelmannii | reverse complement strand
ATTTCATGGGATGCATTTTCACTTTTGGGTGTCTTCTCTGTTACGAAATTTTTCATTACTTCCATGATCTTAGCTTCCATTGAATCCATCTTAGTATACAACTTAGCTTCCATTGAATCCATCATCTCTTGTAGTTCATCTTTGGTTACTGTCTTATTTTGTAAATCATTTATGTCCCTACAAATTTCTTCACCTTCATCAAGAGTCCAATTAGGATTTTCTGGACGCTTATTTGGTGTAGACAGTCCCTTTTTGGGTGGCATGTTGGCCAAATATCACTTTTGAGTCTTGATTTTGAGGTGGTTCTGCTAGACAATATTTAATCCATTCTATCTCCCAATTTTTGGCCCTTCTGGGTATGAAACTTTATTTTAACTATTTCTCTAATATTTCTTCTCTGCAATGCCACAGGTCTAATCAAAATTGGATGTGCCAAGTGGAATTTACGGTAACTTCCTCACAACTTGCCGATTTTTGGCCTTTCCAGGAGATCTCACTTGTATAGAATGACCCGCACAAAATAATTGATATAAAATTCTGGAACTCGTACCCAAAATACTACAGACTGTCCACGAACCAATGCAACTAGTCCCACTCAATTTGGATACTCTATCAAGAAGTTATTCTTGTTTTACCTGGAACACCTTCTTGAGACTAGTCAATAGGACTAGTCAGATACCCTATCTTACACAAGGTGTATCTACAAATTTAAGATGAATCAGAAGCTGAAATTTTTACCAAGGATACCTTAGTGATTTATGTAAATATCCTCCAGAGTTTAGGGTCTGAAACGTTACATAAAAATTTTTATAGTGAAAATTATGCAATGACTCATTTCAGGATGATTCCAGAACCCTATCTTGTACAGGCTGTATCTCCGAAAGTATAAGTCTTCAAGAGGTTAATTTTGGACCCAACATACCTTGATCCGTCTACTAAATACCCTCAAAGAGGTTCCTTCTGAAACATTGTATAAATAAAGTTATAGCGAAAATTCCACGGTGTCTCAGATGTAGCAGCGAAACCCCAAGACCTTGAGCTCTGATACCATATGTTAAGAACCAAACATCAATATACCATGGAAAAACCTCAGTAAAAGTACTCAACGCCTTGAAACAGAGATAATTTCAGATAATGAGCCTCTTCGAGGGGGAAACCTCCTTTTACCCCACTGAAATGTTCAAGTACAAGATGATTCAAAATGAAAATGTCTCCTTGGTATATACAGGAGACTAGGAGGTATAATTACAACTAATGGCCTAAATCCGACCTAAATAAAATAAAATTACTAATCTAATATGCCCCAATTAAGGGTTAATGAGCAAGCCGACATAAATAAAATAACATTACTAATCTAATATGCCCCAATTAAGGGTTAATGAGCCAATATTAGGTCTTAACATGTCCATTGCTCTTTGGAAAGTGGCACCAACGTTCATCAGACCAAAGGGATTTTTCACATACATGAAATTCCCCCATGGTGTAGTGAATGTTGTCTTCTCTTGATCTTTTGGGTGGACAAGGACTTGGTTGTAACTCGAGAAACCGTCTAGTAAGGGGATCCTACTAGCCCCAAATACCTTTTGTAAAATGTGGTCCATTTTGGGCAAAGGGTAATTGTCTTTGAGGGAGACTTTGTTCAAATTTATGAAGTCTATGCAAAGTCTGATCTCACTAGTTTTCTTCTTGGTAGGAACTAGTTTAGAAACCCATTTGGAAAATCTCAAGGGGACTATAATTTTTGCATCATACATCTTTTTGATTTCTTTCTCTATCACGAGAAGCGACTTGGGATTGATTCTCCTAATTTTTTGCTTGAAAGGTTTGTGTTCTTCTTTTATGGGAATTCAATGCTGTATGATACTTGTGTCGTAGGATTTTAAGTCCTCATAACCCCAAGAAAAAAACATCGACATATTCCTTAAATAGTTCAATGTATTTGTGTTTTTGCTAGGGATTTGGAAATTTTTATCATCTTGGGTTTTTCTTTTGTTCCTATGTTGCACTCTTCGGCCTCTTTACCGCTAGCTTCAATTTTCAGTTTTTTGCTACATCGTTAAAATTGAACAAGTCTTCTAGCGGAAATAAACCTTTAGGTAACACATTATTTTTCAACTGTAGAATACCATAATCTATCTCATTTTCATTCAATTCATTTGGATCTACTTTATTTTCATTCAACTCTTCAGAATCTACATTATTTACACTACCAGTTTTAGAAACAGATTTATTTACATTATCCTCATCATTCTCTAAATATATATTAGTACATTCGAACTCATTCTTACATTGTAGGAAGTCTTTAATTTGATCATCATTCCTGAATACCTGCTAGTATTTGATGTTATCTGGAACGGTTGGTCTTCACGTCACTTCCACTATGTATTTGTGAGTGGGACGGAAGGGTATTTTGCAGGTAGTTGTTGACATAGCCAACCCGTCTGCTAATATGTTTTGTCCCTTGGGCATTACCTGCAAATCGATTTCAGTAAAACATTGAAGAGCATCCAAAGAAACATTTCTATAATCTCTAAGTCTGGGATGTTTAGCTGCATACTCGCCTTTAATATGATTAATAATCAATTCAGAATCACCCCTTACCATGATTTGTTTGGCACCAACCTTCTTCAGTATTTTTAGGCCGAGCATCAAAGCTTTGTACTCATCTATGTTGTTAGTGCATTGGAAATTTAGTCTGTAAGAGTGGCTCTATGAATACCTCGATCTGTGATTATGCAACAAAACTCCAGCTCCATCTCTCTCTTTACTTACTACACCATCGAAATCCATGCTCCAAAAATCTACTGGCAGTTCCTCACTTTCTTCAATTGTAGTACTTCTTACCTCAGCAATCACTTTATCTTCTTTCTGATCGAATGTGTCATCTTCTAGCTGAGAGATTTGCTCATCCAAGTCACCATCATTGTACAAAATGAAAGAATACAGGTCAGAGTGTGTAGAGTACAATGGGTAGTTGTGTGGCTTTTCCTGGCTGCTGACCATATTCTTCATCAATGTTTCTATGTACATTCTTCTCTGCTGTCCAAATATTGGAATGGTGGCGTAGGACATATCTAGCTGCAGGGTCCCTTTCAACTTAGCTCCCCATGATCTTGACAGTAACATACCATATTTTGGGGGAATGTCTGCAACTACAATATCCATTACCATACTCTTTGTTGGGATTTGAGCTAGGGTGATGCATAAATCCTTAATTAGCCCTATGCATTTGACCTTGCTAGAGTCAAAAGAATGCAAATCCTTCTAGGGTCTGGTGACCTCAAGTCCCAACTTTTCCATCACATCTTTGGGAATTAGGTTGTGAGAGGCACCCAAATCCAGCATAACATTTTGTAGTATCAAGTCGTGGATATTTAGGCTGATGTAAAAGGGGGCCACGACATTGTTATCGGTTTGACCCTCATCTTCAGGACCAAACATGAGCTCTGGTTGGTCATCAACAAGATTTACCTTGTCTGAGTAATTTGCAGATCCAACATTCAGGGCCTTTGTACCTATCTCTAGTTCGATGCTCAAATATTTAATCACTTGCGACCTGTAAGCATTCTTTCTCATCAGTTTGGAGAGGGGAATGGGAATATTCAGTTTAGCTAGTTCCCCTTCAAGGCTGAAAGTAGTGGAATTTTTTCTTAAGCTCTGCACTTCGGGTTTATCCATCGGGGTTCTATGGGCAAGAACACTTGGTTGACTAGTTGATGAAACTTCAGTCTGATTTTCTCTTTGTAAAATTTTGAGAGTTCTTTTTGCAGGAGATTCAATATTATTCCAGTTAGTGACTTTCTTGGGAGAGGATTCTAAGGTTTTCTTGGTTTCTCCTATTCTCTTTGTTTCAATAACCTTCTTTGTTTCAACAACCTTCTTTGGAGGTTGGTCATTTACCTTCTTACTTCTCAGGTTATACTACCTGTGTACCTCCATTATATCATTTTCAAAGGCCTGTTGTTCTGTCTCCCCTGCTTCCTCTTTTACCTCTATTTGTGAAAGGAGGAAAAGCTCATGCTCTTCCTGAGTAAGAAAAATGGTTCATCATCGTGAATGCCCATGAGTTTTATATGAGTATCGTCCAATTCTTCCATTATCTCCCCACCTTCATCAACATAATTTTCCTGGACGGGTGGTCTAATCTGCTGATCAGGCCCCCTCTGTTCTCTTCGATCCCTCAGATCTCTCTTCCTGATCTGGGGAGGATTTCTTCTGAAGTTCAGATTTCAAATCTGAGGAGCGGCTTGGTTTTCCTTGGGTGGATTTCTATCAGTTATAGAAATCCTCTCCATCATTCTCTCCATAGCTTTGGCTAGAGAATATAGTTTGGAATTTGAAGAGGAAGTGGAAGGCTCTTCCTTAATCGTGAAGCTCCTTTATGTTCTATGCCTGGCTCTTCTGGCTAAAATATTGGCTTCCACACTAACAACACTTTTCTACATGTCTTCTAGAGTAGTAGAGTTTCTTTCCCTTAGCTAATACGACATGTCAGCGTCGAATCCATCCAGGAATTTTATTAATGCCAAAGATTGAGGTGGTTTGATATCAAATGGAATTACATTGTATATATTATCGAAATGAGTGCAATAATCTTGCACTGTCTCTCCTTGGTTCCTTCTGATATTCTCATATTCTGACAATATTTGGAGAGGATTTTTCTTTACCTCCCACCTGTCAAAGAAAATTCGATGAAAAGAAACAATGTCAGTTATGGAAGAAACACATAAGTTTTGAACCACTTTTTGACTTCTCTAGTGAGACTCTGTGCAAATAGTCTCATCTGCACATCAACTTCATCTACTTCCTGCAAATCAAAACAATCATTCATTTTGACATGTTGTTGTGCATTCAGAGAACAAGTACTATCAAAATGGGGGAGTCTGGTTTGATAATCCTGAGGCATGACATGTATAGGAGCAACCAACACCAATGGAGCATATATTGCTTCCATGATTGGTGGAGGAGGCTGAACAACAACCTATGTGATTGGAGGAGAGGTGACAGAAGTTGTGGAAGATGAAGGGTTGGGAGGAGATGAATGAACTTGTTTAGGTTTAACTGAAGCTACAACAATAGTCAAGGAAGAAAGTTCAAATGATTGTTGAAAGTGAGCTTTGTCTAAGGCTTGATCAAGATTCACAACTAGATATTCTAGCTTGTCAAATTCCTAGAGAAATCGTTGGTCAACATCAGCTCTGGGAGAAAGTATTTCAGGGGTCCTGTGTTGAAGGATGGTTTGATCTAAAGCTGTTTCACTTACAAAACTGTCATCTTTTGTTCTAAAAAGGATTTGTTCAAAAGATATGTCAAAATTGAGTTCTTGAAGGGAAACCAACTTCTCTTATAGAGAAGGGGACCTATGAAGTGGACTATGACTCCTAGAACCCTCTGCAATGCTTTTCTTTCTGAGTAATTTTTCGGGATTGTCTATTGCTATTGCAGGTTCTGAGTTTGGATGAGATCTAGTGAATACTCTTTTAGGAGCTAGAATTTTTAATTTTAATTTTATTTTTAAAGAATTTTAACTAATATATACAAACTTTAACAACCTCTGAACATTATCTCTATATAAGTTTAGACTTTATGATTCGTTTAGAAATAAATTTTTCTTTGTCTAGGGAAAATAAATCGTAGGATATATAAAGTTTTTTCAGTTCCCCAATATGGTCGCCACTATGTTATCCCTCTGTAAATTCCCAGAGGTTGTCGCTAGGTAGAATAAATTTACTAGAGGTTACTTCATCCAACCACTTCAAAACTGGGATCTATCCCTTCCAGTTTCAGAGAGGGATCTCTCTGTAAAATTTAACTTTGTTTTAGATTTTAGATGTTAGGCTAGTTAAATAAATGAGAGTATGTTGTTTTTTTATAAAAATGGCTGAAATATTGCTTACACATCCATTGGGCTATGGGGTCTGTTTTATAAAGTTCGAGATCAACATACAAATTTTATAAGGTTTTTTCATAGGGCGGGATAATGCAGTTGTTAGATCCTTTAGAATTTAAATGATGGATAGAATAAAAGATGAGATAATCAATTATAATGAAGAAACATTTAAGAATTTTTTAATCATAACATCATAAGATAAAATTTAGATCTTTAAAAGCCAGAAACAAAGTATATAAAGATAAATTCTGCAACTTCAACTTCTTTTAAACGATCAGATATAGAAAACATACATGATTACGAAGATAGAAAAAACCATTCAACTAAGAAAAGAAAACATCACCAACAACTAACACACTGGAATCCTTTGAAATGTCCTTTTATTACCGGTAGATCTCTGATAAAAATTACAGTTCTTACAACTTGCTTGGGCATAAAGGTCAACCCTCAGTACTTCAAAATTTGAAGTATATATAGAAAAGATTACAATCGATCCTGTCATTAATGACCAGGATGTGGAAAAATCTAATGCTAACTAACTAGATAACATAATACTAAATTGTAGGAACTGCTTATGATCTGTCGAATTTTCCATGTTGATTTTGGGGGAAGTTGTTGGCGAGTCATCAACTTGAATTTGACTATTATGGATGCTGACTTGTACATCCACCTCATCTTCTACTCGATCAATTCACACAACTCTTCCCATATTTGTTGATTTGTGATAGTGACTTTTAGCAACTTGCAGTAGATTTCATCCATCTCGGTATATTTGGCAAAAGTCGGTCTGGTGATAAAAATGTACTTGATTTCATGTTGGATATTGAGATCCAATTGGAGAGTTTTGAGGAATGCCTTGCCTATTATGATTCCCTATATCGCTGATAATTTGGAGTTGTCCTTTGCCACCATGGCAATCTTTTTCTTGTAGTCAGGAAATGTCATCATCTTGTCATTTAGAACCAATAAACCAGGCAGACCTTTCTTCTGTAATGCCTCGATCTTGCTGAAGAATCTTTGAACTCCGCTCTCCATGATTTGGGATTTCTCCTCCAGTTGCAACATCAGTCCTCTTTTAGTTAGAACTCTCTTGACTTCGAGGATGGTGTCCGTCCTATCCTCAATCTTCAATTTTTCTAGCTCTTCTTTATTTTTTGAATTGAAAAACCTGATGATTACATTTGCTTCTGTGGGAATTTCTCCCAACAATCCCTTGATCTCGTTGATGGTCTACTTGCTCCTTAACACCATTTTGTGTTACTCAAACATGATGTTCACCATGGGCCAGATTTCATTTATGGATTCTGAGATATCCATCCAAATTTTCTCCTTGGCTTCTGCCAATGTTTTACCCACAACTCTCTTCTTCTGCAACTGTTGAATCTCCTATTTTAGTTCTTCTGATGTGTGTGTCTCTGTATTGTAGCTGGATTGGAAAGAAGATTTCATCTCCTAGAGATTCTCTACCTCTTTTCCAGCCTTTTGATTTCCAATACTTGTAAGATCATATCTTCCATTGATCTTGCTAGCTCCACAATTTTTTCTAGAGATGTCAATGGGGCGACTGATGGAAGTTTTGTTGTGGTAGTTGCTGAAGTTGTTACTGTGCTAACTCTCGTGAGGGGAAATACACTTAGTGGGATGACTTCCATAGGTGTTTCCTATTCCTTATCCTTTACTAACCTTTACAACTCTGCTTCCATCTCTTTTATCTATGCATTTTGTTCCATGACCAATGTTAGCATCTCCTCCTTCTCACCTTCTATCTCAGCCATCTCTTTGGCTTGTGAATATTTTGTAGGATACAACTTTAGTTGTTTCCTCAAAGATTCTATGTCATAATTCTTCTTCTTGATAATTCCCTCAGATGATTACACATTGGAGGGGTCATACCCAATTTTGAGCACCAATTCTTCTAGAGACTAAATCCTGTTATCCTTTGCAAAAGAAGATATTTTCTCCAGTTTTAATTGGGTCTGAACATTGTTTAGAGAAACCTGTAATTTGGCAGTAGTAGTGGAAGCAATGACTAGGGTTGAGAAAACCATCTCTCCAGTCTTCCTATGCAGATCCATCTGGTCAGCTAGATGTACAACCTTAGCATCAAATTCAAGTGTGGATCTTTTGTAGACAGTGATTTCCTTTGGATGAGGTACTTGTTCCTGGAAAAAATCCATGTACATTCTCCCCTTCTTTGTGTCAAAAATGGAGAATAGCCTGTGCTCTGTTGTTGATGTTTGTTTCCATAATTGAGCATAGGTGTTGCTGGATAGCCTCTCATTTTTCTTCTTAATCATATCGTATTTCTCGAATATACTCAACTTTGCAGACCCTTGAGTTGGTTGTTTGATCAATGAGGTGTCAGTCTGATTGTTGGATGAAGGAGTAGATGCGATCTACTCACTGTTGGAGAAAAATGATGACTACTCTACTTCGATCACTGTGGTAGATTATGTCTCCTCCTCTCCAGACATTCCAGTTGTGTGACTGATCTTGGGCCTTTTTTTGTAAACCTGGAATTCTTCTGATGACACTTCAGTGACTGAAGGTGAGACATCCTTCCTGAGTCTTTTATCCTTGGGTACCTATGGTGCAGTGTTTTGTGAGATTACAACTGGAGGAGGCTGTAGTTCTGTGTCTTCCAGAGTGTTGGCCTCCCACTCTTTTTAATTTGTAAATTTCTTGATCTCTAGTTTGAGTTCATGAGCGTTTGGGGAACTTTTACTCTTCGATCTCATCTTTGCAATAATACCACACAGATCATAGTGCCAAAGAAAACTAGTTCCAAACTTCAGCTCCTTCAGTAACTTGTCTGCCTCTTCCCCAGTAGCTTGACTGTTGCAGATAAAGGATCCTATTTTCCCTTTAATTCTTCAAAGCTACAAAATGTATGTCATCTGAATTTGTCATTTTCCTGATGTATTCCAAGGAAAATATCCTAACATGAACATATCTAGGAAGTTTATAAGGAGCCAACTCACATCCATAAATTCTAATTTCCATGTGATTCTAATACAAATACCAGTCTCCAGTCTTGGAGAGCTCCGATAGGTGTAAAATTCTTTGGATCTCCTCATTTATCCTCAGATATTGTCTACCACTGAGCATGCTTACCACAGGATGGTAAAACTGCTCAATAAATTGCTTGAAATTAAACTCTGTGGAGTTTCTTCTGAGTCGCGAAGTCCAAGAAGCGACAGGTTATGGTTTGTCATTCTAGTCCATTTTCAGCATGAGGAATGAGAACTTATCTACTTGAAAGAATATGAACATGTAAGCTAGTATTGAAGAATACCGGAACATGCCCTCTGTGGGAAATTTGAAAAGATGCTCATGCATGTTCTCTGCTAGGAAACTGTTGTAGTCGAACTAGGTGGTGGATTTTTCTTCGGTAGTGAAAATAGATAGGAACCCCAAGATGGGATCATCCACCCATTGGTCTAAGAAATAACCAAGCAAACAACATAACGACGAAATGATTTGGTTTCCTTTTTCTGAAACATGGAGGAATGGTAAGGGGGATTTTTCTTGGGGAGTTGGGAATCCTGTGGGAGAAAAAGCTCAAAAATATGTGCTCTCTGGGGAAAAGACAGATTTTGGTACATTTCAGTTAGAACTTCAATGGTGAAAGGAGAGGGGGATTCAGATATAGATATTTGCATCATATGGCATATGGTCTCGAGTGTGATAGTGAAAAGGGTTTCTCCAGACGATGAAACAATGGCTCTCTGATCGGGCAGGTAATGTGCCTGGCCCTTGAGGGAGAACTCAGGAAAATGGTGGATTTGGGGAAACAAATTCAGGGGGAGATTGGACTCCCAGAGCCCAATCTCGTCACTTCGATCTAGGAAAGTGTCCCTAAACCATGAATGCAATTCAGCAAAATCAAATTCTCTCCTGGTATTTGAGATAAGGTAGTCTTTGTCCACTAGCGAGACCCGGTCAAGATCGAAAGGAGGCAAGAGAAATGGATTTTCCTCGACCTCTAATTTTTTAGATTTTGGTGCCATTAATTCAACGAGTACCTGCGAAAAAAATGTTAGCCAGTAATGTCTGTGGCTGAGGTCACTGACTGAAACAGTGAGTAAAATGAGTTTCTGGTGTGCGGAGAGTGTGAGCAGTGTGAAAAAGGCAGAAGAACGAGGTTGAATTTTGGCGGATGGGTATCCGTTGGGCACAGGGGACAGGTTAATAAACTAACAGATATGTTAGCCTATATTAAATGGCCAACAGATCACTTGAGTATGAGGTGGAAAGAAAAGGACGGGTGACAGGTGTGTCAGGATGACGATTGGAGGATAGGCGAATGAGATATGGCATTCGACAAGTGAATGGAGGGATAGTGGAGAATGATGTTACGGGGTGGCGAATGGTATAGTAATTCTAGTATGGCGGTATGTCGGAGGGGGGAATCGGAACTAAATGGTTTAGAGCAGAGGGGGTCCGACGTAACGAGCTTGCACCACATTAGGATGGGGCCCACCAGGAAAACCGCCCATATCGGACCCTCCCCCCCCCACTGTTAAAAGTAGAATTATCGAGGGGGTGGGGGTCCAGAACCTCTTGTTGGCCGTAGATCTAAGTGCCACTAGATAAACCGTAGAGCTATGTGCGCTCTTTAGTATCCATATTGGACCCCCCCACCCACCGTTAAAAGTATAATGGTCCGGGGGGGTCCGAAATTTCCTGTCAACCATAGATATCAACGTCAATGGATCCACCATAGATCTATGTGCACTTTTTAATCTCCGAGTGTGAATCCAAATGTGTAGATAAAACTTAGGATAATGCTCCTTTGTGGGTTTTGTGCACTACTTCCCTTGCAATGTGTCACCATGAGGTTAGGAAAAACACTTCAAACATCAAAATCATGACTTTTCATCAACCATCATAGATTTTTTATTGAATTAAAAGTTGGCTAGCCTATGTCTTATCTTACCTACCTACACATTTAGCCTAGATTAAATTGTTGGACTAAGAAATTACTCTATCCTAGGGCTATTTGATCAAGATTAAACAATTTGATCAAATTTATTCGCTAACTAACCTATCTACTTGGCTAAGATTAAACAATTTAGCCAAGCCTTATTCACTAAACCTATCAACATAAATTCAAACAGACTTAACCATGATTAAGCTGTATGGATGAGTCATCATTATTTCATTGGGCTTTATTCTTTTTCTTTTATTCTTTTTCTTTTCTTCTCTTTCTTTTCTTTTTCTTTCTTTCTTTTCTTTTTTATTTTCTTTTTGAAAATAATTTGCAAAAAAAATAAAATATTATTTTCAACCAAACTACATCAAAAGTAAAATCTCCAGTCACTAGTTGATCCTATGAAATATAGGGTTATAACAGGTTATATTAGTACATCATGGGAAAAAATAACCTGTGAATGGGGCCAATGTTGAAATTATTTCAAAATGTTTTTGTATGCATTGAAATTTGACATGGATAGACTGTTCGCATGTCTTGACGATATGGAATGGTTTCTAGACTCAAATATTATTCACACACCCACTCTATATATCGAACCATCTCTTCGTCGTTTAATTTTAATTTTCTGAGTCTAATTTTAAAGGAAGCAACTATTAAAAGACATTGTAATAGGGATAGAGTACATGATGAGAAACAATGACTTGTGAATGGGGCCAACGTTGAAATTTTTTAAAAATGTTTTTGTGCACTGAAATTTGGCATGGATATACTATTCACATGCCTTGATGATATGGGAGGGTTTCTAGACTCAAAGATCACTCACACACCCACTCTTTATATTCATCGTTTGTGTCGTGGTGAGAAGAAGGAAATAGATGAGATTTTGTATTTAAATAATGATTTCATACTAATATTCTTTATGGAGAAAAAGAGTACTTGAATGAGAGAAAAAAATAAAGACATAAATTAACTTGAATCTTGTGAAATTAATCAAGTACTTCTTTATCAACGTTATTGCACCATGCCCTTGCAGTATTAGTAGATGTGGGGACGTGCATATCAGTTGTATTTTAAAGGATACAAATAAAATAAATATTACTAGGATATATCAGTACATGATGGGCAACAATAACTTGTGAATGGGGCCAACATTGAAATTCTTTCAAAATGTTTCTGTATGAACTGAAATTTGACATGGATAGATTGTTTGCATGCCTTGACTATATGGAAGGGTTTCCAGACTCAAATATTACTCACACACCCAATCTATATATTGACCCATCTCCTCCACATTTCGTTTTAATTTTCTTGGTCGAATTTTAAAGGAAACAACTATTGAAAGACATTGTACTTGGACTAGAGTACATTATCAACAACGATATCCTGGGAATGGGGCCAACATTGATTTTTTTTCAAAATGTTTCTGTATGCATCGAAATTTGACATGGATATATTTTTGACACACGTTGACGATATGGGAGGGTATCGATACTCAAATATCACTCACACAACCACTCTTTATATTCATTATCTGTGTCGTTCAAAACCAACATCATGCCAATTAGGCCCATGGTTTTGTTCATGGTGAGAAGAAAGCGATAGATGAGATTTTGTATTTAAATCATGATTTTTTACTAATATTATTTATGGAGAAAACGATTACTTAGATGAGAGAAAAAAACAAAGACATTAAATAACTTGAATCTTGTGCGATTAATCAAGTACTTCTTTATCAATGTTATTGCATGCCCTTGTAATACTAGTAGATGTGTGGGTGTGCATATCGGTCGTATTTTAAAGGAAACAACTAAAGTACATTGTACTAGGGCTACATTAGTACATGATGGGCAATAGTAACCTATGAATGGGGCCAACATTGAAATTATTTCAACATGCTTATGTATGCATTGAAATTTGACATGGATAGATTGTTCGCATGCCTTGACGATATGGAAGGGTTTCCAGACTCAAATATTACTCACACACCCACTCTATATATCAACCTATCTCGTCCTCATTCCATTTTAATTTTCTCGATCGAATTTTAAAGTAAAAATCTATTAAAAGACATTGTACTAGGGCTAGAGTACATGATGGGAAACAATGGCCTATGAATGGGGCGAATGTTGAAAGTTTTTCAAAATGTTTCTGTATGCATCGAAATTTTACATGGATAGACTGTTCACATTTCTTGACGATATGGGAGGGTTTCCATACTAAAATATCACTCACACACCCACTCTTTATATTCATTGTCTGTGTCATTCAAAACCAACATCATGCCAATTAGGCCCATGATTTTGGTCATTATGAGAAGAAGGCAATAGATGAGACTTTGTATTTAAATAATTATTTTGGAATAATATTCTTTATGGAGAAAGTGAGTACTTAGATGAGAGAAAAAAACAAAGACATAAAATAACTTGAAGATTGTTCGATTAATCAAGTACTTATTTATCAATGTTATTGCACCATGCCCTTGCAATACTAGTAGATGTAGGGACATGCATATTAGTAGTATTTTAAAGGAAACAACTAAGACACATTGTACTAGGGCTAGATTAGTACATGATGGGAAACAATAACCTGTGAATTGGGACAATGTTGAAATTCTTTCAAAATGTTTCTGTGTGAATTGAAATTTGACATGGATAGACTATTTGCATGCCTTGACGATATGGAAGGTTTTGCAGACTCAAATATTACTCACACGCACACCCTATATATCGACCCATCTTGTCCTCATTTCGTTTTTAATTTTCTCTATAAAATTTTAAAGGAAACCACTATTAAAATACATTTTATTAGGGCTAGAGTACATGATGGGAAACAATGACTTGTGAATTGGTCCAAAATTGAATTTTTTTCAAAATGTTTCTGTATCCACCGAAATTTGACATGGATAGACTGTTCAAAAATTTCCCAATTTAAAGTGCTTTATGGTTATGAACCCCCATCACTCAAGAATTGGGTCATTAAAAATGCAAGTATAAAATATTATATTTAATATCTTTTAAAAGAAAATTGACTACCATAATATAGGTTAGCTCTCTCTCTTTTTTTTTGGAGAAATACATAGTTAGAATAAGCTACTTTAATGCAATCAGTGTTTCAATAAGGTATAAAAAATTTAAGTTGAAGCCCAAATTGCTCCTTATCTAGCATTTGTGTCGTCTTCTTGGCCAGGGCTCCCTTGTGTGATCGTTTTCATTACAACTTTTCATGTAGGTGGGCACACATCTTTCCAACTCGCCTTGCGTTGCATTTGGGTGCCCTACCTCATTTTCGTTATGATTCCTCCTATTGGTGCCCCTCTTGCCAAGTTTCCTTGCCTTACATTTGGGCGCCCTGCCTTGTTTTTGTTACAATTCGTCATGTGGCCGCCCCTCTTTCCAACTCGCCTTGCATTGCGTTTGGATGCCCTACCTCATTTTCATTATGATTCCTCACGTGGGAGACCCTATTGCAAACTTTCCTTGCACTTTGTTTGGGTGCCCTACCTCATTTTTGTTACGAATCCTGATGTGGGCGCCCCTCTTGCCAACTCACCTTGCATTGCATTTGGGTGCCCGACCCCATTTTCGTTATGATTCCTCATGTGGTTGCCCCTCTTTCCAACTCACCTTGCATTGCGTTTGGGAACCCATCCTTACCCAAGTGGTCTTGAAAAAGTTAAGTCAAAGCTAAAATTGCTCTTTATCCGACATTTGTCTCATCTTCTTTCCTTGTGCTCCCTTGTGTGGTTGTTTTCGTGCCTTTCATGTGGGTGGGTGCACCTCTTGCCAACTCACCTTGTGTTGTGTTTGAGAACCATGCCTCCTTTTCATTACCATTACTCATGAGGACACCCCTCTTTCCAACTCACCTTGACATGCCTTTGGGTGCCCAGCCTTTCCTAGGACATCTTAAAAAAGTTAAGTCAAAGCAAAAAATGCTCCTTATCCAGCATCTGACTCGTCTTCTTGCCTAGTGCTCCCTTGGGTATTTGTTTTCATTACATCTCTTTATGTGGGTGGGCACACCTCTTGCCAACTCACCTTGCATTGCATTTGGGTGACCAACCTCATTTTCATTACGATTCCTCTTGTGCACACCTCTCTTTCCGACTTGCCTTGGCTTGTGATGCAAACCCCACCCTCTCACAGAGTTCACGCAACCTCCTCGTCTAGGATCATTCTAGTCGAGAGATGAAATTCGCTCACGGGCTCCCCCAGAGCCCAAAATCTTAATGCACAGGTCCTTAAAAAACTTCTTCCCGAGTGTAAATTTTCATTTTCATGAGTTCTCAAGCACTATAAAAGCCTCCGTGGAGACTGAGGGAAAAAACCGTGGGCCAAAGCTTCTTCCTCGGAAAGTTTTGAGATCGATGACTCATATTATGTTTTTTAGGCTTCAACGATTCTTGATCACACCAACACACACACAACACCCACGAATTGTCAATCGCCAAAAAGGGGTGTATCTGATGGTTCCTATTCTTCCACTAGATCAACGAATCTTAGCCATTTTTTCACTCCAATCTTCAACAAATTATTCACAATGATTTTTCCACAAATATTCCAGATTGTCGAAAAGGTAATTTTTTTGAGTCTAAGATCGAGGGACGACAATGCTCTGAACTATGTATGGTCCTTATCAATTTCCTTTGGGCTTCAAAGATTATCTCTTATCGTCGAACAACACAACATTTCATATCTCCTGAAGCCAAAATGTTGAACAATTATCCTTCCTCCACGTTTCCCCTCTTAGATCAATGGCTAGGATGACTTCAGGACTTTGGGGAATTTATCCCTCTCTACATACCGACAAAAAAATATTGAAGAGAGAAGTTCCGGAACTAGAGGATATTGCACCATGCGTCCTCTCCAGTGGAAGGTTTAGATTAATTTCGGCCTTTGGGACTCCACAACCTTCACAACACTGCTCTATTTCCTTTGCAGTGCTAGATCTTCTTCCACATGTCCTCCTATGATCAACGGCCCAGATCTACTCAGGACTTTGGGACTCCCCAGAGATTGACCTCCTCTTCTTTCTATTCTCCTAGGGCACCTATCCTTCAGACCTTCTAATATACCAACACGTGTCTGCTCCAATTGATGGCCCAGATGAACTCTGAGTCTCCGAGACTTCGGGGATTCCTCCACTCCTAACTTATTCTAAAGTGCTAATCCATCGAAGTACATGATTTGAAAACATGTGTCCTTGTAGTTTGGATGGCCATGATCCACTCCAGCCTTCGGGATTTTGGAGGTCCTGATTTCTCTGCACGCCAAATATTTTGAATGTGCAAAGTCCGAAGGACTTTGCTAATTAAACCTTGTGCAACTCCTATTGATCCAACCTCCCTAATTAATATTGATCATAGATCTTCGGTCCTCAATAAATTCTCTTTTGAAATTGATCTACGAATTCTTTTAATGCATGAAGTATTAAATACTTACAAGGTTAAACCCCACGCTACTTCTCTAGATGTAAGGGTGACAAAGAAAATTTAAAAGTTTTAAATTACAATCCTTTCAAAACAGAATGAACTGCCCTCCTTGGAATTCAAAAACAATTTGAAATTTGCATGTTGGGTGTTGATTTTTCCTCCACCTAGATTATTTAATGTTGATTGTGATACTCCTGCATCACCTTGCCTTCCAGTGCCCAGCCTTGTCCAGGATGTCTTAAAAAAGTTAAGTCAAAGCCAACATTGCTTGTTATCTAGAATCTGGCTTGTATTCTTTCCTAGTTCTCCCTTGTGTGGTCATTTTTGTTACGACTCTTCATATAGGTGGGTGCACCTCTTGCCAACTTGCCTTGCATTGCGTTTGGCCACCCTACCTCATTTTCGTTACGATTCCTCATGTGGGAGACCCTCTTACCAACTTTCTTTGCATTACGTTTGGGTGTCCTGCCTCATTTTCGTTACAAATCCTCATGCGGGCAACCCTCTTGCCAACTCTCCTTGCATTGTGTTTGGGCCCAAACCCCTTTTCCTTAAAATTCCTCATGTGGGTTCCCCTCTTTCCAAATCACCTTGCATTGCGTTTAGGCACCTAGCCTTGGCCAAGCAGTCTTGAAAAAGTTAAGTCAGAGCATAAATTTATCCTTATTCAACATCTGACTAGTTTTCTTTCCTATTGCTCCCTTGTGTGGTCGTTTTCTTTACGACTGTTCATGTGGGTGGGCGCCCCTCTTGCCAAATCACCTTGCATTATGTTTAGGCACCCAACCTTTCCCAGACCATCTTGAAAAAGTTAAGTCGAATAAAAAATTACTCCTTATTCGACATCTGGCTCATCTTCTTGCCTAGTTCTCCCTTGTGTGGCTATTTTTGTTCCTTTCATGTGTTTGGGGGCGCCTCTTTCCAACTCGCCTTGTGTTGCGTTTGGGCGTCCTACCTCCTTTTCATTACGATTGCTCATGTGGGTGCCCCTCTTGCCAGATCGCCTTGCCTTGCCTTTGGGCACCCAAACTTTCCCAGGTCGTCTTAAAAAAGTTAAGTCGAAGCCAAAATTTCTCCTTATCCATCATCTGAATCGTCTTCTTTACTAGTGCTCCCTTGTGTGGTCATTTTCATTACAACTCTTCATGTGGGTAGGCGCACCTCTTTCCAACTTGCCTTGCATTGTGTTTGGGTGTCATTCCTTGTTTTAATTACGATTCCTCTTATGGTAACCCCTCTTCCCAACTTGCCTTGCCTTTCCTTTGGACACCCTGCGTTGTTTTCAATACAATTCCTCATGTGGTCACCCCTCTTTCTAACTCTCCTTGCATTGAATTTGGCTGCTCTACCTCATTTTCGTCACAATTCCTCATGTGGGAGACCCTCTTGCCAACTCGCATTGCATTGTGTTTGGGTTCCCTGCCTTGTTTTCATTATGAATACTCATGTGGGTGCCCCTCTTTCCAGCTCGCCTTGCATCATGTTTTGGTGCCCTGCCTCCTTTTTGTTACGATTCCTCATATCGATGCCCCTCTTGCCAACTCGCCTTACGTTGCGTTTAGGTGCCCAGCCTTGCCCATGCCATATTGAAAAAGTTAATTCAAAGAATTTTTTTATCCTTATCCAACATTTAGCTTGTCTTCTTGCCTAGTGCTCCCTTGTGTGGCCATTTTCATTACGACTCTTCATGTGGGAGGGCGCCCCTCTTGGTAACTCTCCTTGCATTGCATTTGGGTTGGGTTCATTATGTCTTAGGCCACGAGAACCATCCCTGGAGACCAAACAATCTATAAGATCCATGGTCCATGACATTAGGGTTCATGAGCCATGCATTGGACCATAACATAAATACTTATAGGGGGATGTTGGATATAAAAGTTTTATATTATATAATATATATTAATTAAATTAAAATAATAATAATAAAACATTATATATATAATATATATTAATTAAATAAAAAACATAAAAAAAAACAAAAAAAAATACATATGCCAAAATCGTGCCCGTGAGCATTCATTACAAACAAAATTGGGCTACCATCTACTAACTCATAAAAAAAACCCTTCCAAGCTAGAGAAAAACTAATCCTGATTCCTGGCCATACATCGACGCATTCGCAGCCTAGTTGGAGATAGAGATCGAGGGCCATCCGAGAGTAAGACCTACAGTTGTGAAGGATACTGTTGAGGGAATTCACTTCCTAGGTGGAGACCGAGATTGAAACCAAGGGCCATCCGAGAGTAAGACCTACAATTGTGCAGGATTTTGTTGAGGGAGTTCACTACCTAGGTGGAGACCGAGACCGAGACTGAGAGCTATCCGAGGGTAAGACCTACAATTGTGTAGGAGAATGTCGAGGGCGTTTGATGCCTAGGTCGAGACCGAGACTGAGAGCGAGGTCCATATGGTATTAAGACCTATATTTTTTCACGATACTATCAAGGGCAAGGAAGGAATCCAGGGCCATCTGAGACCGAGAGTAAGAGTTATGCGCGAGACTGTCGAGGGAAAGGAGGGAAAGAATGGTATGTTATTTAATATACCCTAACCTTTATTTTAGTACTGATATATAGCATTGTTTCATTGATTTGATCGAGGTGACTACTCATAGAAACCCTTGAGTACACAATTTCCTATGCATGTAAACACAATGATTCATTATGATATATGGCACACCAAATTGGGTTTAATTTTTTTACTCGAAATAAAAATAAATGAAATATCACCAATGCATCTTATAATTACTCCATTGTAGTTCTAGTGCACACCATAGACACTCGTAGGGATGCGTATTTCAAGAATTGGTAATAAGATATTGGTTTCAAAAAACAATTGTGCTCCATTTATCTACAAACACACTAGTGCATCAAAATATAATAGGTCATTTGGGCACATTACTTTGAGGAACCTCTCAGTGTAATAGCTCATTGGAATTGGGAGGAGAAACACTACAGGATGGGACAGTGAGAAGTGACTTTCAATGGCCAGGGAAGACACAAGGAGAGATAAGGTGTTTTTCATAGGTAAAAAGGTTAATTAATTAATTAAAGTGATTTAATTAATTAATTAAATATTAATAAAATTAAATTCACTTTGGAGGGACAAGGTGAGAAAAAAGTATAAAGGAAAGGCAAGGGCCTCTACTCATTCATTCATGTATAATCATCTTTTGATATCTGGCTTTTAGCTAGTGAGCCCAACATTGGGGGTTTTGAGGTTTTTTACTTAACAAACCTTGGAGGACGATTTAGTGGTGAAATATTCCACCTAGATTGTCCCAAGATTGGTCTCAGAGATGCAATCCTCTCCCACACCATTTCATATCGGTACTCCATCAGTGCAAGAGGGTTCTACACCAGCCACATGCACATGAAGAGAAGGAGGGCACACCATTGGGGGTTTCCAGCAAGGGGGGCGTACCATTCTTGAAGAGAGATTCATTGTAGGTGATTGTTAGGGATTTTGGAGATTATATCACATGGGTTTTCATTGCAGGGCCTTGGACATATGATCTAGTCCATTCAGGAGGAGTTTCACGTGCCATTTGATGTATTAGATGCATGGGTCAAATTGGAGGAGAGGAGAAAACTTCAGAAAGTGGTTTCAGTCATTTGCTAGATCAGATATTCACCATTTCACTTGGGACTTCACCATGGAGGTAACCAAGCCCCAATATATCATTCTAGCGGTTTTGTGGAGCATTTGGAGGCATCTAGGAGTGAGGCCTATTTATCTAGGGTTTCAGGCATTTAGGGGGTGCACCATATCTTGGAGGAGGTTCAGATCCATAGGGTTTGAGAGAGATGTTGGAGATTCGGGACTTGGGTTGTTCTTGCCATCACCCGATCTACTTCTTGGCATAATTCTTGGGGTGATTGGACACCTTTGGTAGCAGGGATGAATTGTTGAGGAGCTTCAACTTTCCAGCAGGACGTGGCATCATGCAGTTAGGGCTTTGGCACTTCATACGCCCAAATCTATTATTGTTTGATCTTCCTTGGAAATTTGGCCTTTGGAGGCTTGTGGAATTTTTGATTGGATCATTTTGTAGCAACTCCTATCTTCTATTGTCTATCTTCTTAGCCATCTGTTGAGCATTCTAGATTGGCATCTTCATTGTAGCAGGTTCTTATATTTCATGAATAAAAGATGATTTGAGATGTTTTGTCTTGTATATCATATTGCATATGGTTGAGGTATGTTCCATGATTGTATCTTCTTGTATATTGTTGCAAACACACATATAAACACATCGATAAAACCCTAAATGTAACTGTAAGCAAAGTGTTTGACAAAATACCACAACCAGAAAAAGTTTTAAAAAGACACCAAAAAGAGTGATGTTTCCTGGCATAATGGATTGGGAACATTACAGTGGTATCAGAGCTTAGACTCCTTCCAGTCAGTGGGGATTAGCAGAGTTACAATGAATATGGATATTGTTAACAGGATTGAGGAGTGTGCGAAGGAATATGAGACCATCAATAATTTCAGGGGTCTATTAACATTCCAATGGTTCCTATCCTATAAAAATCCTAGTTCAAACAAAAAGAAGATTGCAGGTTGGGTCAAGGTAAGGGAGGAAATCATAATGGTCAGAGAGGCCTTCTGGAGGACCCCCACAGGCATTAGAAACCCCACACCCTGTAGGAGCACACAACTTTGATACAATTGCAAGGTTCCTTGGGAACCAGATCATAAGTGTAAGGGTAAGGGTAAGAATCATATTATTGAGGTGCACTATGATAGTGATGATGAGGCATGTGAGGATGTATCGATTGAGGCTTATCTAGAGCAGTCTGATGATGAGAGTGAATCTTGCACAAGGACTAGTGATAATGACTCTTGCATAGAGGATGATGATTTTAGCACGCTTGAGGAGGATATTGACCCTTGTATAGTGGATAGACAGTCGGGTGGACACGATGATAGCACCAGTACTTCAACAGACATATCACATGGTGTTGATGACCTTACACCCCAGCAGAGTGGTGACACTAGTGAATACTCACACGTGTTAGCACATACGAATGATCAACTTTCTATGGTGGCATGTCAAATATGATTGAGGAGCCTTGTGTGAGGGATTCATGTTGGAAATACTAGAACAACTGAGAGGGGGGGGTGAATCAGTTGTTTATAAGCTTAAACAATTTTATGCCTTTTAAATAATTATTAAGATTTCTTCATGTGTCATCAACCAATCATACAACATATGGATAGTAAGAGTAAAGATCACCAGTCACACATAAAATACACACAGAGACAGATTTTCACGAGGAAACCCATAAAGGGAGAAAACCTCTTCTTCTTCGAAATGATAGGCAGTCTTTTTCT
>ML783564.1:723915-737464 GCA_009831015.1 Picea engelmannii | reverse complement strand
TCTCCGATGACGGAGATCAACGATCCACATCACTTCTAGCTCGACGGCTCAGATTAGATTTCGCGATTTGCACATCGCGATTACTCCCACTTCTCTTTGTATTTTAAAGGTCGTGCAACTTATCTTTGATCCGACGATGATCGAGTCTAGCGCTTGAATCCAACGGTCACTGAGTCATCTCCTCAACCATAATTGTACTCGCATTCCATGCAGAGATTCAATGGTCCAGATCATTCTTATCCAACGACTATGATTACTTTGCGAAATCGCATTTCGCGATTTCGGAGTTCTTGATGCATTGTGTTCTTGACATATCAAAGTCCCGATTGCCGATGCCTCTGCTGATGTCACACGTGATTTGGCACAGATTCTGCCACGTGTCACTCTGATTCATGAATTGTATGTGCCTGAAGTGTTAGATCTTCCTGACACCTGTCATTACCTGGTTGTGCCACGTGTCCCTAGCTGACGTGGACTGTTGACGTGAATTAGATCGACGGTCTAGATTGCATGTTGATCTGACGGTTCAGATTCCGTCGGGATTTCTCATATCGCGAAATCGGGGTTTTCGTTGCATTGTGTTCTTTGCATTATGAACTCCCGATCCCCGAATCTCCGATGCCACCTGTCCTCTACGCTGTCACTTGGACCCCACTAGGTGCTTACCTCCGTCGGGAAATCGCGTATCGGGATATCGCGATTCCTGCGGTTGTGAGTCTCTCTTCACCGAGAACTCCGAAATGCCGAATATCGACTCGTCCGGATCTCCTGCCACGTGTTCTCACAAATGGACGGTTCAAACCTCCTATCGGGAAATCGCGGATCGCGAGTCCAATATAAAAGAGTTCCATGTCCACGGAAACTCCGATTTTCCGATGAGCTAACCTCCGACTCTCCTCCAGATGTCTGACGCGTGTCCCTACGAAGATCACCGCACAGTAGGACTTAACCCCTGCACGACTCTTACAGAGCCTATGGCTGTCGGGTTTTCTTCTCAGATCCTACGGATCGGATTCTCTCTCCAATATCCCGATGACATGTCCAGGATTTCTCCTCTGCATAGTAGATCTTATCCCCTGTGCTTAACATCTGCGCAGTTTCTGCAGATCTGATGGCTGTCGACCTTTCTAGAAATTTGAATGGGATCCAACAGGTCTTTTGCTCGATTGACCTCAACCTCGAAATCTATTTTGACTAGATCTTCCCTTTGTCATTATTCATCGATTGACCTCCTTAGACTGTGACTTATTTCTTATTCTGCCATCCTCTGCACTGTTGTCATCAATGACAAGTATTCACTGCATTCTGTTCACTAAATTTGCCAACAATTCACACCACATACATGTAGATCCATAGATCCAAGAGGAGGTACAATGCATCCAGAAAGTGGACCTTACACACATAGATCATCTTTAGGAGATTGAGTCACAGATTTGAGAGACTCCATTAGTGGAGCAGATTGTGGAGACTGACAGGTTGATGGAGCACTTACTTCTAGGATCGACCTGCATTTATGAGGATACACTCTTTAGTAGTCACGATGACCATAGCATGTGTCTGGATACATCTATATGGGATCCAGGTGAAAATGATAGTAGGAGGTTGAGTGCACAGGAGGATACAACTTCCCATATAGGATAGAGTGTGATTCAGGGTGAGATAACATCTAGTGATGGTGTGCAGTGGCATACAGGAGGACCCAACAACACAGTAGACAATGGGTAGTTCAACACGTTATCTTATGTAGAGAGTGTTTTTGGGGATTCCAAAGTTAACACTAGCAGGATTGACACTAGCAGTGAGGGAGATGAGGTGGAAGCTCAGGATGACTCCGATTAGGAGCCACACCACTTAGCAGCACCATTGAGAGTTAGTGAGGCTATGATAATGGAATCCACTAGACGTTTTGATGACACACATGCATTGATGGTAGATATTGTTGGAGAGCATCAATGGCACACGGTAGTTCAGATGAGACGTTTTCCATAGATGACTTTCATACTCTCTTAGAGAGAATGTATGCGATGAGGTCCGACTTCCAGTAGTTGTCGATATAAAGGGACTACCTACTGGGGATTGGCGAGAGGTATCAGAGAGCCTTGAGGGATTAGGAATTGGAGGTGGATCGACTTACTGAGGAGTTGGAGAGCACTTTAGGATTATTTGGAGGCACACATACAACCCTTCAAGAATCATAGTCCAGATCAAAGGATCTCCTTGAGGAGATTCGTCAGAGATCCACTTCACCTATCTTGGTGGACGCCTAGATACATCATTCAGTCACATCACTGGAGGATATTGGTGATATGGCAGAGGAGCACCAGTTGATTGAGGATCTTGAGGTGTGCATAGAATAACTAATGAGTATGGAGAGTTACGGTCTGGGGGTGCATGAGAGGATATTTGAGATAGTTAGGCACTCATCTACACATGGGGGCTCCAGAGCTAGGGACAGTTTTGATGATACTTCCATTTGTGTCTCGAGAGGGATTGACCTTCATATAGAGGTTAATATAGTAGTACATCCAAGATCCATGATGTTGCAGGGGTATACAAGGGAGTACCTGAGTATACAGGAGCATACAGTGGTGAGTGATGACTCACAAAGACATGCATAGGTTTACAATGAGATCCAGAGGGGTGTATTGGTGTGCAAGGAGGAGACACACTTTGGGGAGCATGTATATTCCCCTCCTTTGCAATGACACATAGTTATAATAGATCACCTTCGCAGTATTAGTAGTTGCATGGGAGATGAAACATGGAGAGCGGTAAGGTTGAAACCACCTAACATGAGTGCATTTATGACATACAGCAGGACAAAGGTCGGTCGTGATGGGCAGATAGTGGAGGCCTTGTGTGTGATGTCAAGAATCATAGTCCAGATGATAGAAGACAACTTAGAGGTCGACACATATAAAGATGATCATGAGGATGAGCATGGGGGACTTTCGGCAGTGATCATTCTGACACAGAAACAACCAACAGAGATTGGAAGAGATAAAATTCCAAGTTTTCCATGGGATACAAAAGTTTGTTTTGTTAGTAGGATGTTCATGCTGACCTAGGTTGCACCAGAGAACCACACACTCCACCTTGGCTTGGTTTGGAGTGGGCCTACAGGTACTTGTCCTATGGGGCGAGACCTTTTCTCCCTCTTGATCATCATGATAGGGAATGGATATTTTTGGACAGGTACTTCTTCTACAGAGGTGTCTTTATTGATACAGTTTCTGGACAGCAGGTGCAATGGGCACAGGTATTTCAGTTGGAGGACCCAAGAGAGGAGGATTCGGGATGTATGCAGGGGGAAGATAGTCGTGGTCAGAGTACTACAGGGCCAGTAGGGTGATATTCGATAGGGGTTAGCATGGGACCCAGGGATTGCAGGGTTGGGCATTTCAGTAATTGACATAGGCGATTAGAGCTTTGCAGGGGGAAGTTGTTCTAACTTTCCCTTGAGCTTCATTGATGAGAGGAGGAACCTATCAGTGTAATAACTCATTGGAATCTGGAGGAGAAAACATATAGTATGGGACAGTGAGAAGTGACTTTCAGCGGCCAGGGAAGCCATAAGGAGAGATAAGGTGTTTTTTAGAGGTAAAAAGGTTAATTAATTAATTAAAGTGATTTAATTAATTAATTAAATATTAATAAAATGAAAGTCACTTTGGAGGGACAAGGTGAGAAAAAAGTATAAAGGAAAGGCAAGGGCCTCTAATCATTCATTCATGTGTGATCATCTTTTGATATCTGACTTTTAATTAATGAGCCCAACATTGGGGGTTTTGAGGGTTTTGACTTAACAAACCCTAGAGGACGATTCAGTGATTAAAGATTCCACCTAGCTTGTCCCAAGCTTGGTATTGAAGATGCAATCCTCTCCCACACCATTCTAGCTCAGTTCTACATCAGTGCAGGAGGGTTCTACACTAGTCACAGACATAGGAAGGGAATGAGGGCACACCATTGGGGGTTTCTAGCAAGGAGGGTGCACCATTATTGAAGAGAGATTCATTGCAGGTGATTGTCAGAGCTTTCTGAGATTGCATCACCTAGTTTTTCATTGCAGGGCCTTGGACATCATATATAGTCCATTCAACAGGAGTTTGAGGTGCCATTTGATGTATTAGATGCATGGGACGAACTGGAGGAGAGGAGAAAACTTCAGAAAGTGGTTTCAGTGATTTGCTAGCGTAGTTCTTCACCATTTCACTTGGGACTTCACCAGGGAGGTAACCAATCCCTGATCTATCATTCTAGTAGTTTTGTGGAGCATTACTAGGCATATAGAAGTGAGGCTAATTTATCTAGGGTTTCAGGCATCTAGGAGGCACACCATATCTTGGAGGAGGTTCAGATCCATAGGGTTTGAGAGAGATATTTGAGATTTGGGCACCTGGGGTGTTGTTTCCATCACCCAATATACTGTTTGGCATATTTCTTAGGGTGATTGGACACCTTTGGCAGCAGGGCCGAATTATTGAGGAGCTTTAGCTTTCCAACATGACGTGGCATCATTCAGTTACGACTTTGGCACTTCATATGGCCATATCTATTCTTTTTATTAATCTTCCTTAGATATTTGTCCTTTGGAGTCTTATGCCATCTTCGATTGGAGCATTTTTTAGCAGGTCCTATATTCTATTGTCTATCTTCTTAGCCATCTATTGAGCATTCCAGATCAACATCTTCATTGTAGCAGGTTCTTCTATTTTATGAATAAAAGTAGATTTGAGATGTCTTGGCTTGTCTATCATATTTCATATGGTTGAGGTATGTTCCATGATTGTATATTCTTGTCTATTGTTGAAAACAAACATATAAACACATCAGTAAAACCCTAAGCGTAACTGTAAGAAAAGTGTTTGACAAAATACCACAACCAGAAAAAGTTTTAAAAAGACACCCAAAACCATGATGTTTCCTTGCATAACGGCTTGGGAAAATTACAATGGTATCAAAGCTTAGAATTATTCCAGCCAGTGGGGATTAGCAGAGTTACAATATATATGTATATTGTTAATAAGATTGAGGAGTGTGCGAAGGAATATGAAACCATCAATAATTTCAGGGGTCTATTAACATTCCAATGGTTCCTATCCTATAAAAATCCTAGTTGGAACAAAAATAAGATTGCAAGTTGGGTCAAGGTAAGGGAGGAAATACGAATGGTTAGAGAGGCCTTCGGGAGGACCCCCATGCCCATTAGAAACCCCACACCCAGTAGGAGAATGCATTTTTGCTACAGTTTCAAGGTGGCTTGGGAACCAGATCATAGGTGTAGGGGTAAGGGTAAGAAACATATTATTGAGGTGCACTATGACAGTGATGATGAGGCATGTTAGGATGGATCGATTCAGGCTTATCTAGAGCATTCCAATGATGAGAGTGACTCTTGCACAGGGACTAGTGATATTGACTCTTGCACAGAGGATGATGATTTTAGCATGCTTGAGGAGGATAGTAACCCTTGTATAGTGGATAGATAGTCGGGTGGACACGATGATAGCAACAATACTTCAACAAACATATCACATGGTGTTGATGACCTTACACCCTACTAGAGTGGTGACACTAGTGAAGGCTCAAACGTGTTAGCACCTATGGATGACCAGCTTCCAATGGTGGCCGTGACACATTTTTCATCCTTCCAGACACCCCTAATAGCCACGTCACATGAGGAGGTCAATGGCATTTCATATATGATTGAGGAGCCTTATGTGAGGTATGCACACCATAGACATGTAGATCCATAGATCCAGGAGGAGGTACAGGGCATCCAGATAGTGGACCTTACACACACATATCAACATGAGGATATTGATTCATAGATTTGGGAGACTCCATTAGTGGAGCAGATTGTGGAGACTGGCAGGCTGATGGAGCACTTACTTCTAGGATCATCCTGGATTGATGAGGATACACTCTTTAGCAGTCAGGATGACCATAGAACATGTCTGGATACATCTATATGGGATCCAGGTGTAGATAATAGTAGAAGGTTGAGTGCACAAGAGTATACGACTACCCATATAGGATATAGTGTGATTCAGGGTGAGATAACATCTAGTGATGGTGTGCACTGGCATACAAGAGGACCCAACAACATAGTAGACAGTGGGCAGTTCAACACATTATCTTATGCATAGAGTGTTTTGGGGGATTCTGGAGTTGACACTAGAAGGACTGACACTAGCAGTGAGGGGTATGAGGTGGCACCTCAGCATGACTGTGATCAAGAGCCACACCACTTAGCAAAACAATTGAGAGTTAGTGAGGCTATGATCATGGCAACCACTAGAAATTTTCATGACACACATGCATTGATGGTAAATTATTGCTGGAGAGAATCAATGGCACACGGTAGTTTAGATGAGACATTTTCCATAGATGACTTTCATACTCTCTTAGAGAGAATGCCTGTGATAAGGTCTGACTTCCAGCAGTTCTTGACAGACAGGGACTACCTACTAGGGATTGGCGAGAGGTATCACAAAGCCTTGAGGGAGAAGGAGTTGGAGGTGGATCAACTTACTTAGGAGTTGGAGAGCATTCAAGGATTCTTGAGAGGCACATAGACAACCCTTCAAGAATCAGAGTCCAGATCAGAGGAGCTCCTTGAGGAGATTCGTCAGACATCCACTTCACCTATCTTGGTAGACGCCCAAATACATCATTCAGTCACATCACTGGAGGATGTTGGTGGTCTGGAAGAGGAGCACCAGTTGATGGAGGAGCCTGAGGTGTGCACATGATCACCGATGAGTATGGAGAGTTACGGTCTAGGGGCGCATGAGAGGATATTTGAGATAATCAAGCACTCACCTACACATGGGGGCTCCAGAGCCAGGGACAGTTTTGATGATACTTCCATTTGTGTCACAAGAGGGATTGACCTTCATGTAGAGGTTAATATAGTAGTACACCCACGATCCATGATGTTGCAGGGATATACAGGGGACTACCTAAGTATGCAGGAGCATGTAGTGGTGAGTGGTGACTCACAGAGACATGTAAAGGTTGACAATGAGATCCAAAGGGCTGTATTGGTGTGCAGGGAGGAGACATACTTTGGGGAGCATGTAGGTGCCCCTCCTTTGTAGCAACACATAGTTAAGAGAGATCACCTTCACAGTATTAACAGTTGCACGAGAGATGAGACATGGAGAGTGGTTAGGCTGAAACCACCTAACATGACTGCATTTATGGCATACAATAGGACAAAGGTGGGTCGTGATGGGCAGACAATGGAGGCCTTGTGTGTGATGTCGAGCATCATAGGGAATATGATAGTAGAGAGCTTAGAGGCCAACATGGATACAGATGGTCATGAGGATGAGCATGGGGGAATTTCAGCAGTGATCAGTCTGACACAGGAGCAACCAGTGGAGACTGGAAGTGATAAACTTCCTAGTTTTCCATGGGATCCGACAGTTCGTTTTGTTAGAAGGATGTTCATGTTAACCCAGGTTTCACCAGAGAGCCACACACTCCACCTTGGGTTGGTATGGAGTGGGCCTGGTTAGGAATTTCACTAACTGACATAGGCAAGTGGAGCTTTGCAGGGGGAAGTTGTTCTAACTTTCCCTTGAGCTTCAGTGATGAGAGGAGCGCATCACTTGCAAGTGTCTCATGAAGGTCTTGCAACACCTCATACTGGCATCAACATGTGCAGTTGATGGAGGGCGTATGGATCTTGGTAGAGAATTGGAGGATTGATTCATTCTGATATGAGGCCATGTGTCATATGCAGGAGACTCCCAGAGTGGGTATATTTCAGGGTTATGCTTCCCAGGGGCCAGCAGTTCATGACTTGATATGGGACCCAGGGGGAAGACTGTATGAATGTTCATCTTGGGATGGGTTATACTTTGTATCCCATAGGTGGACATGGGATCCTGGAATTTAATTTGAGGGGATTTGGTTATTTCTTCAGGACAAGCAATTTTCTAGCAGTGAGGACTATAATGTCCCCACTTTGGGCCATCATTACTGTGCAGAGGTTTATGATGACTAGAGTAGCGAAATGGATGTCATAGTGAGTACAGGGGTTATTGAGAGGCATTATGGGGTACAACTTGCATTTCTCATCATATGTCATCATTATGAGCCATTCCACACAAGTTTTCTTTGGTTCCGTTGCATTCCGACAAATTCCATGATTTTGGCTATTTTGGGCTATAAGTTAATTAAATTCACTGAAGAGATCATTTTGGGCACATTACTTGGAGGAAAATATCAGTGTAATAGCTCATTGGAATTAAGAGGAGAAAAGCTATAGGATGGGACATTGAGAAGTGAATTTAAGTCTCGAGGGAAGCCACAAGGAGAAATAAGGTGTTTTTCAGAGGTAAAAGGTTAATTAATTAATTAAAGTGATTTAATTAATTAATTAAATATTAGTAAAATGAAAGTCACTTTGGAGGGACAAGGTAAGAAAAAGGTATAAAGGAAAGGCAAGGGCCTCTACTCATTCATTAATGTATGATCATATTTTGATATCTGACTTTTAGCTAGTGAGCCTAGCATTGGGGGTTTTGACTTGACAAACCTTAGAGGATGATTCAGTGGTGAAAGATTCCACCTAGTTTGTCCCAAGCTTGGTTTCAGAGATGTAATCCTATCCCACACCATTATAGCTTAGTTCTACATCAGTGCAAGAGCATTCTACACTAGCCATAGGAACACGAAGAGAAGGAGGGCACACCATTGGGGGTTTCCAGCAAGGGGGGCACACCATTCTTGAAGAGAGATTCATTGCAGGTGATTGGCATGGATTTTGGAGATTCTATCACCTGGGTTTTCATTGCAGAGCCTAAGACATCAGATCTAGTCCATTCAAGAGGAGTTTCAGGTGCCATTTGATGTATTAGATGCATGGGACGAATTGGAGGAGAGGAGCAAACTTCAAAAAGTGGTTTTAGTTATTTGCTAGCTCAGATCTTAACCATTTCGCTTGGGAATTCACCAGGGAGGTAACCAAGCCCCAATATATCATTCTAGCGGTTTTGTGGAGCATTTGCAGGAATATAGGAGTGAGGTCGATTTATCTAGGGTTTTAAGCATCCAGGGGGGTGCGCCATGTCTTAGAGGAGGTTCAGATCCATAGGGTTTGAGAGAGATATTTGAGATTTGAGAACCTGGGTTGTTCTTTCCATTACCTAATCTACCTTTTGGCATATTTCTTGGTGTGATTGAACACCTTTGGCAGCAGGGCCGAATTGTTGAGGAGCTTCAGCTTTCCAGTAGGACGTGGCATCATTCAGTTAGGGCTTTGACACTTCATATGGCCAGATCTATTCTTGCCTTGATCTTCCTTGGATATTTTTCCTTTGGAGGCTTGTGACATATTTGGTTGGAGCATTTTGTAGCAGATCCTATATTCTATTGTCTATCTTCTTAACCATCTATTGAGCATTCCAGATCAACATCTTCATTGTATAACGTTCTTCTATTTCATGAATAAACGCAGATTTGAGATGTTCTGGCTTGTATATCATATTTCATATGGTTTAGGTATGTTCCATGATTGTATCTTCTTGTATATTGCTGCAAACATACATATAAACACATCAGTAAAACCCTAAGCGTAACTGTAAGCAAAGTGTTTGACAAAATACCACAACCAGAAAAAGTTTTAAAAAGACACCCAAAACTGTGATGTTTCCATGCATAATGGCTTGGGAAAATTATAGTGGTATCAAAGCTTAGAATCCATCCATCTAATGGGGATTATCAGAGTTACAATGAATATGGATATTGTTAACAAGATTTAGGAGTGTGCGGAGGAATAAGAAACCATCAATAATTTTAGGGGTCTATTAACATTCCAATGGTTCCTATCCTATAAAAATCCTAGTTGGAACAAAAAGAAGATTGCAAGTTGGGTCAAGGTAAGGGAGGAAATCAAAATGGTCGGAGAGGAATTCGGGAGGACCCCCATGCCCATAAGAAACCCCACACCCATTAGGAGCACGCAACTTTGCTATAGTGGCAAGGTGCCTTGGGAACCGGATCATAGGTGTAGGGGTAAGGGTAAGAAGCATATTATTGAGGTGCACTATGACAGTGATGATGAGGCATGTGAGGATGGATCGATTGAGGCTTATCTAGAGTAGTTTGATGATGAGAGTGAATCTTGCACAGGGACTAGTGATAGTGATTGTTTCATAGAGGAAGATGATTTTAGCACGTTTGAGGAGGATATTGACCCTTGTATAGTGGATAGATAGTCGGGTGGACATGATGATAGCACCAATACTTCAACAAACATATCACATAGTGTTGATGACCTTACACCCTAGCAGAGTGGCGACACTAGTGAATACTCACATGTGTTAGTACCTATAGATGACCAGCTTCCTATGGTGATCATGACACCATTATCATCCTTCCAGACACCCCTGATAGCCACGTCACATGAGGAGGTCAGTGGCATGTCAGATATGATTGAGGAGACTTCTGTGAGGGATGCACACCACAAACATGTAGATCCACAGATCCAGGAGGAGGTATAGAGCATCCAGACAGTGGACCTTACACAAATAGATCAACATGAGGATATTGAGTCACAGATTTGGGAGACTCCACTAGTGGAGAATATTGTGGAGACTGACAGGTTGATGGAGCACTTACTTCTAGGATCAACCTACATTGATGAGGATACACTCTTTATCAATCATGATGACCATAACATGTGTCTGGATACATCTATATGGGATCCAAGTGTAGATGATAGTAGCAGGTTGAGTCCACAGGAGGATACAGGTGCCCATACAGGATACAATGTGATTCAGGGCAAGATAGTATGTAGTGATGGGATGCAGTGGCATATAGGAGGACCCAACAACATAGTAGACGATGGGAATTTCAACACATTATCTTATGCAGAGAGTGTTTTTGGGTATTCCAGAGTTGACACTAGTAGGAGTGACACTAGCAGTGAGGGGTATGAGGTGGCATCTTAGCATGACTCCGATCAGGAGCCACACCACTTAGTAGCATAGTTGAGAGTTAGTGAGGCTATGATCATGGCATCCACTAGATGTTTTGATGACACACATGCATTGATGGTAGATTATTTTTGGAGAGCATCAGTGGCACATGGTAGTTTAGATGAGACATTTTCCAGAGATGACTTTCATACTCTCTTAGAGAGAATGTGTGTGATGAAGTCCGAATTCCAACAGTTGTTGATAGATAGGGACTACCTACTGGGTATTGGTGAGAGGTATCAAAGAGCCTTTAGGGATCAGGAGTTGGAGGTCGATTGAATTACTCAGAAGTTGGAGAGCACTCGAGGAATATTTAGAGGCACACATACAACCCTTCAAGAATCAGAGTCCAGATCAAAGGATCTCCTTGAGGAGATTCCTTAGAGATCCACTTCACCTATCTTGCCTTCCCGAACTCCATTTCGAACAATTTTTTTTTTTCAATTTGGGTATTTTTCTGAGAGGAACTCAGATCTACAACCCTTTTCTGAAAATTTTGCACAAAAATATACCAAAAAAATTGAGAATGTCGTGGCCCTCTTTTTTTCTTCTCCGAAAAAAAAAATCTGCACAAATAAAAAATATTTGCCCAAGGAAAGTGCTCTGATACCACTTGTTAAGAACCAAAGACTGAATACAAAAGAACCACAATAGATATAGAAGAAAAATATGCAAAATCTCATTTATTACCATCAAACCCTTGAGGTAGGGTAACACCATACAATGGATCCTATTATGGAAGGGATCCTCTCCTATTCACTTGCCTCTTCGAGGGGGCATCCTCCTATTGAGCTACTGCTCCAAATACAATACTTCTCTTCATATCCCATTACATTGCTTGAACCCCTTTATATAGTGCTATCATCACCTAAGAACATTCTAGAGAAAGAATCTTCTAGAAGTAGAACCTTTTAAGAAGTCCTCTTACATTTATTATATCTAATTACCCATTTATTATATCTAACTACCATAGTGGGCCTTATTTAATAATATAGTGGACCTAGTCCACCTTACATTGAATGACCTCCACTATTATCACTATGGGCCCTCTGGGCCCCCCCACTACCTCTCTAGATACCTTACATTCCATCCCCCTTATGAAAGCGTTGTCCTCAACGTTTGATGTACAACCATATACCAGGGTCCCATGGATAATTCTGGACCATAATGCTGAAGAAGACTGAAGAACCAAGGTCCCATGTAGAAAGGAAATCCACCATGATGAAGTAGTCCAACCACCATTATAAGCCCGGGTCCCATGTCCAAGTGCTCATTTGAACTCCCCGTGGAATATTTTGGAACCCAATAACCAACTCCAAATGATGTTCCAAAGACTAACACCTATCATGTGAATCCAAATAAGAAGATCCATCCACATAGTGGAAAAGGGTCGTAGCAGAATCTGAAAGGAATAATACCACTGTAGAATATGCAGGATGGACACTGGTAATAATCATTGGCTCTCGATTTGTCACATTGATTCTCTCTCCATAAGGTGGATTAGAGTCATCAAATAAAATATGAAAGTGGTTGTCATCCCATAAATGACAACTATCCATATACCAATCATCACAATCGGCCTCAAAATCATACCAAGAATATATTTCTTGATTATATTCATCCCTAAGGCCCTCCATAATAAATCTCTCCTGCATGTTATTCAATGAATATTGAATACTACGAAAACTATCATTGAGTCTGTCTGTGAGGTCGTTTGTGAGGCCATGTACAAATGCATCCAATCTGTGAAACAATTGGGCTTTGAATGATTCAAGAATTTATTTCAGGGTTTGAGAGGAAATAGCTATATGATCACCCTATGAACTCTTCGGTCTTGCAACCATCACGAAAAAACCCAAAAAATAGACCCAATAAGTTTCGGCAGAAAATCGTGGCTTTTTCTGGAAAACTCTAAAAAACTGTTGAAGTTAAAATGCTCATAACTTCACTTCCCAGACTCCCTTTTGGCTGATTTGTTTTTTGAAATTGGGTGAAATTGTGAGAGGAACTCAAATCTGTAATTTATTTGGGCAAATTTGGCTTCCAAATGCTACAGAAATAAAAAAATTCTCGCCGCCATCCGCGAAAAAAATCCTGAAAATTTGTAGATTTTAAAACTTCAATATCTTGACTTCCCGGACTCCGTTTCGGACGAATTTTTTTTTCAACTTGTGTATGTTTCTGAGAGGAACTCAGATATACAACCCTTTTCTGAAAAATTTGCACAGAAATATACCAAAAATGTCTCGGCCCTCTTTTTTTCTTCTCCGAAAAAAAAAAAATGCAAAAATAAAAAATATTTGCCCACAATGCTTGCCCAAGGAAAGTGCTCTGATACCACTTGTTAAGAACCAAATACTGAATACAAAAGCACCAAAATAGATATAGAAGAACAATATGCAAAATATTCTTTATTACTATCAAACCCTTGAGGTAGGGCAACACCATACAATGGATCCTATTATGGAAGGGATCCTCTCATGTTCACTTGCCTCTTCGAGGGGGCATCCTCCTATTGAGCTACCGCTCCAAATACAATACTTCTTTTCATA
>ML783564.1:710662-723423 GCA_009831015.1 Picea engelmannii | reverse complement strand
ACCCATTTATTATATCTAACTACCATAGTGGGCCTTATTTAATAATATAGTGGACCTAGTCCACCTTACATTGAATGACCTCCACTATTATCACTATGGGCCCTCTGGGCCCCCCCACTACCTCTCTAGCTACCTTACAGTCAGAGTAGTACAGGGGCAGCAAGGTGATATTCGACGGGGGTTAGCATGGGACCTAGGGATTGAAGGTTTGGGCATTTCACTGACTGATAGAGGTGAGTGGAGCTTTGCAGGGGGAAGTTGTTCTAACTTTCCCTTGAGCTTCAATGATGAGAGGAGCGCATCACTTGAAGGTGTGTCACAAAGGTCTTACAACACCTCATTCTAGCATCAACATGTGCAGTTGATGGAGGCCGTATGGATCTTGGTAGAGACTTGGAGGATGGATTCATTCCGAGATGAGGCCATGTGTCATATGCAGGAGACTCCTAGAGCTAGTATATATTAGGGTTATTCCTCCTAGGGGCCAACAGTTCATGACTTGATATGGGACCTAGGGGGAAAAGTGTATGAGTTTTCATCTTGGGATGGGTTCTACTATGTATCCCATAGGTGGACCTGGGATCCTGGAATTTTATTTGAGGGGATTTGGTTATTTCTTGAGGAGAAGCAATTTTCTAGTAGGGAGGGCTATAGTGTCCCCACTTTGGGACATCATCACAGTGCAGACGTTTATGATGACCAGAGTAGCCAGATGGATGCCATAGCAAGTACAAGGGTTATTGAGAGGCATTATGGGGTCCAACTTGCATTTCTCATCATATGTCATCATTATGAGCCATTCTGCATAGGTTGGCTTTGGTTTCATTGCATTCCGACAAATTCCATGATTTTGACTATTTTGGGCTATAAGTTAATTAAATTCACTAAAGAGGTCATTTTGGACACATTACTTGGAGGAACCTCTCAGTGTAATAACTCATTGGAAATGGGAGGAGAAAAACTATAGGATGAGATAGTGAGAAGTTATTTTTAGTGGCTAGGGAAGCCACAAGGAGAGATAAGGTGTTTTTTAGAGGTAAAAAGGTTAATTAATTAATTAAAGTAATTTACTTAATTAATTAAATATTAATAAAATGAAAGTCACTTTGGAGGGAAAAAGTGAGAAAAAAGTATAAAGGAAAGGCAAGGGCCTCTACTCATTCATTCATGTATGATAATCGTTTGATATCTGACTTTTAGTTAATGACACCAACATCAGAGGTTTTGAGGGTTTTGACTTAACAAACCCTAGATGACGATTTAGTGATGAAATATTCCACCTAGATTGTCTCAAGCTTGGTCTTGAGGATGGAATCCTCTCCCACACCATTCTATCTTGGTTCTACATCAGTGCAGGAGGGTTCTACACCAATCACAGGCACATGAAGAGAAGGAGGGCGCACCATTGGGGGTTTCCAGCAAGGGGGCCGCACCATTCTTGAAGAGAGATTCATTGCAGGTGATTGTCAGGGATTTTGGATATTGTATCACCTGGGTTTTCATTGCAGGGCCTTGGACATCAGATCTAGTCAATTAAGGAGGATTTTCAGGTGCCATTTGATGTATTAGATGCATGGGACGAATTGGAGGAGAGGAGCAAACTTCAGAAAGTGGTTTCAGTCATTTTCTATCTCAGATCTTCACCATTTCCTTGGGTCTTCACGAGGGAGGTAACCAAACCCCGATCTATCATTCTATTAGTTTTGTGGAGCATTTTTAGGCATATAGGAGTGAGGTTGATTTATCTAGGGTTTCAGACATCTAGGGGGGTGCACCATTTCTTGGAGGAGGTTCAGATCCATAGGGTTTGAGAGAGATATTTGAGATTCAAGCACTTGGGTTGTTCTTTCCGTCACCCAATATACTGTTTGGCATATTTCTTGGGGTGATTGGACACCTTTGGCAGCAGGGCCAAATTGTTGAGGAGATTCAGATTTCCAGTAGGACGTGGCATCATTTAGTTAGGGCTTTGGCACTTCATACGACCATATTTATTCTCGTCTTGATCTTCCTTGGATATTTGGCCTTTGGAGGCTTGTGGCATATTCAATTGGAGCATTTTGTAGCAGCTCCTATCGTCTATTGTCTATCCTCTTATCCATCTATTGAGCATTCCAGATCGACATCTTCAATATAGCAGGGTCTTCTATTTTGTGAATAAAATCAGATTTGAGATGTTTTGGATTGTCTATCATATTGCATATGGTCGAGGAATGTTCCATGATTGTATCTTCTTGTCTATTTCTTAAAACACACATATAAACACATCAGTAAAACCCTAAGCGTAACTGTAAGCAGAGTGTTTTACAAAATACCACAAGCGAAAAAGTTTTAAAATGACACCCAAAATCGCAATGTTTCCTGTCATAATGGCTTGGAAAAATTATAGTGGTATCAGAGCTTAGAATCCTTCCATCCAGTGGATATTAGGAGAGTTACAATGAATATGGATATTGTTAACGAGATGAGGAGTGTGCGAAGGAATATGAAACCATGAATAATTTCAGGGGTCTATTAACATTCCAATGGTTCCTATCCTATAAAAATCCTAGTTGGAACAAAAAGAATATTGCAAGTTGGGTCAAAGTAAGGGAGGAAATCATAATGGTTAGAGAGGCCTTTCGGAGGACCCCCACACCCATTATAAACCCAACACCCAGTACGAGAACACAACTTTGCTACAGTGGCAAGGTGTCTTGGGAACCAGATCATAGGTGTAGGGGTAAGGGTAAAAATCGTATTATTGAGGTGCACTATGACAATGATGATGAGGCATGTGAGGATGGATCGAGTGAGGATTAGCTAGAGCAGTCCGATGATGAGAGTGAGTCTTTCACAGGGACTAGTGATAGTGACTCTTATAGAGAGGATGATGATTTTAGCACACTTGAGGAGGATGGTGACCCTCGTATAGTGGATAGGCAGTTGGGTGGACACGATGATAGCACCAGTACTTCAACAGACATATCACATGGTGGTTATGACCGTACACCCCAAAAGAGTGGTGACACTAGTGAATACTCACACGTGTTAGCACCTACAGATGAACATCTTCCTATGGTGGCCGTGCACATTTGTCATCCTTCTAGACACCCCTGATAGCCACGTCACATGAGGAGGTCAATGACATGTCATATATGATTGAGGAGCCTTGTGTGAGGGATGCACACCACAGACATGTAGATCCACAGATCTAGGAGGAGGTACAGGGCATCCAAAAAGTGGACCTTACACACACAGATCAACATGACGAGATTGAGTCACACATTTGGGAGACTCCAATCGTGGAGCATATTTTGGAGACTGACAAGTTGATGGACCACTTACTTCCATGATCGACTTTCATTTATGAGGATACACTCTTTAGAAGTTAGGATGACCATAGCACGTGTCTGGATACATCTATATGGGATCCAGGCACAGATGATAGTAGCAGGTTGGGTGCACAGGAGGATACGAATGCCCATACAGGATACAGTGTGATTCAGGGTGAGATAACATCTAGTGATGGGGTGCAGTGGCATACAAGAGGACCCAACAACATAGTAGATAGTGGGAAGTTCAACATGTTATCTTATGTAGAGAGTGTTTTTGGGGATTTCAGAGTTGACACTAGCAGGACTGACACTAGCAGTGAGGGTTATGATGCAACACTTCAACATGACTGTGATCAAGGGCCACACCACTTAGTAGCACAGTTGAGAGTTAGTGAGGCTATGATAATGGCATCCATTAGATATTTTGATGAAACACATGCATTGATGGAAGATTATTGTTGGAGAGAATCAGTGGCACACGGTAGTTCAGATGAGACATTTTCCATACATGACTTTCATAATCTGTTAGAGAGAATGTCTATGATGAGGTCCGACTTCCAATAGTTGTTTATAGATAGGGACTACCTACTAGGGATTGGCAAGAGGTATCAAAGAGCATTGAGGGAGCATGAGTTGGAGGTGGATCAACTTACTTAGGAGTTTGAGAGCACTCGAGGATTCTTGAGAGGCACACAGACAACCCTTCAAGAATTAGAGTCGAGATCAGAGGAGCTCCTTGAGGAGATTTGTCAGACATCCAATTCACCTATCTTGGTAGACGCCCAAATAAATCATTCAGTCACATCACTGGAGGATGTTGGTGGTCTCACAGAGGAGCACTAGTTGATGGAGGAGCCTAAGGTGTGCACAGGATCACTAATGAGTGTGGATATTTATGGTCTAGGGGCACATGAGAGGATATTTGAGACAATCAAGCACTCACCTATGCATGGGGGCTCCAGATCTAGGGATAGTTTTGATGATACTTCCATTTGTGTCCCAACAGGGATTGACCTTCATGTAGAGGTTAGTCTAGTAGTACACCCAGGATCCATGATGTTGCAGGGGTATAGAGGGGACTACTTGAGTATGAAGGAGCATACAATTGTGAGTGATGACTCATAGAGACATGAAGAGGTTTACAGTGATATCCATAGGGGTGTATTGGTGTGCAGGGAGGAGACACACTTCAAGGAGCATGTAGATGCCCCTCCTTTGTAGCAACACATAGTTATGAGAGATCACCTTCGCAGTATCAACAGTTTCATAGGAGATGAGACATGGAGAGTGGTTAGGCTGAAACCACCTAACATGAGTGCATTTACAACATACAACATTACATAGGTGGGGTGTGATGGGAAAACAATGGAGGTCTTATGTGTGATTTCAAGCATCATAGGCCAGATGATAGAAAACAAATTAGAGGCTGACATAGATACAGATTATCATGAGGATGAGCATGGGGGACTTCCGACAGTGATTAGTCTGACATAGGAGCAGCCAATGGAGACTGGAAGTGATAAACTTCCAAGTTTTCCATGGGATCTAGTAGTCCATTTTGTTAGCAGGATTTTCATGTTGACCCAGGTTGCGCCAGAGAGACACACACTCCACCTTGGGTTGGTTTGGAGTGGGCCTGCAGGTACTTTTCCTATGGGGTGAGACCTTTTCTCCCTCTTGATCATCATGATAGGGCATGGAGATGTTTTCACAGGTACTTCTTCTACATAGGTGTCTTTACTAATACAGTTTATGGAAAACAAGTCCAATGGTCACAAGTATTTCAGCTAGAGGTCCCAGGAGAGGAAGATTCAGGATGTATGTAGGGGAAGACAATCATCGTTAAAGTAGTATAGGGCCAACAGGGTGATCTTTGACAAGGGTTATCATGGGACCCAAAGATTGCAGCCTTGGTAATTTCACTGACTGACAGAGGTGAGTGGAGCTTTGCAGGGGGAAGTTGTTCTAACTTTCCCTTGAGCTTTAGTTATGAGAGGAGCGCATCGCTTGTAGGTGTCTCATGGAGGTCTTGCAACACCTCATTCTGGCATCAACATGTGTAGTTGATGGAGGCCATATGGATCTTGGTAGATACTTGGAGGATGGATTCATTCCAAGATGAGGCCATGTGTCATATGCAGGAGACTCCCAGAGTTGGTATATTTCAGGGTTATGCTTCCCATGGGCCATAATTGCATGACTTGATATGGGACCCAGGGGGAAGAGTGTATGAGTGTTCATATTTGGATGGGTTCTTCTATGTATCCCACAGGTGGACAGGGGATCCTAGAATTTTATTTGAGGGGATTTGGTTATTGCTTGAGGACAAACAATTTTCTAACAGGGAGGATTGTAATGTCCCCACTTTGGTCCATCATCACTGTGCAAAGGTTTATGATGACCCGAGTAGCCAGATGGATGTCATAGCGAGTACATGGGTTATTGAGAGGCATTATGGGGTACAACTTGCATTGCTTATCATATTTCATCATTATGAGCCATTCCACACATTTTGTCTTTGGTTCCGTTGCATTCTGACAAATTCAATGATTTTGACTATTTTGGGATATAAGTTAATTAAATTCATTGAAGAGGTCATTTTGGGCACATTACTTGGAGGAAACTTTCAGTGTAATAGCTCATTGGAATTAGGAGGAGAAACACTACAGGATGGGACAGTGAGAAGTGATTTTCAGTCTCAAGGGATGCCACAAGGTGAGATAAGGTGTTTTTTAGAGGTAAAAAGGTTAATTAATTAATTAAAGTGATTTAATTAATTAATTAAATATTAATAAAGTGAAAGTCACTTTGAAGGGACAAGGTGAGAAAAATTTATAAAGGAAAGTCAAGGGCCTCTACTCCTTCATTAATGTATGATCATATTTTGATATCTGGCTTTTATCTAGTGATCCCAACATTGGGGGTTTTGAGGGTTTTGACTTAACAAACCCTAGAGGACGATTAAGTGGTGAAATATTCCACCTAGCTTGTCCCAAACTTGGTTTTAGAGATGAAATCCTCTAACACACCATTCTATCTCGGTTCTACATCAGTACAAGAGGGTTTTACACCATCCATAGGCACAGGAAGAGAAGGAGGTCGCACCATTCTTGAAGAGAGATTCATTGTAGGTGATTGGCATGGATTTTGGAGATTCTATCACCTGGGTTTTCATTGCAGGGCGTTGGACATCAGATCTAGTCCATTCAGGAGGAGCTGCAGGTGCCATTTGATGTATTAGATGCATGGGACAAATTGGAGTAGAGGAGAAAACTTCAGAAAGTGGTTTCAATCATTTGCTAGCTCAAATCTTCACCATTTGTCTTGGGACTTCACCAGGGAGGTAACCAAGCCCCGATATATCATTCGAGTGGTTTTTTGGAGCATTTGCATCCATATATGAGTGTGGTTGATTTATCTAGGGTTACAGGAATCCAGGGGGGTGCACCATATCTTGGAGGAGGTTTAGATCCATAGGGTTTGAGAGAGATATTGGAGATTCGGGAACCTAGGCTATTCTTGCCATCACCCCATCTACTGTTTGGCATATTTCTTGGGGTGATTGGACACCTTTTCCAGCAGGGCCAAATTGTTGAGGAGCTTCAATTTTCCAGCAGGATGTTGCATCAATCAGTTAGGGCTTTGTCACTTCATATGACGAGATCTATTCTTGTCTTGATCTTCCTTGGATATTTGGCCTTTGGAGGCTTGTGGCATCTTCGATTCGAGCATTTTTTAGCAGATCCTATATTCTATTGTCTATCTTCTTAGCCATCTATTGAGCATTCATGATCAACATCTTCATTGTAGAAGGTTCTTCTATTTCATGAATAAACGTAGATTTGAGATGTTTTGGTTTGTATATCATATTTCATATGGTTTGGGTATGTTCCATGATTATATCTTCTTGTATATTTCTGAAAACACACATATAAACACATAAGTAAAACCCTAAGTGTAACTATAAGCAAAGTGTTTGAAAAAATACCACAACGAGAAAAAGTTTTAAAAATACACCCAAAACCGTGATGTTTTCTGGCATAATGGCTTGGGAACATTACATCGCATTGGGGCCAACAAAGTAATCAAACATTATATTTTGGTCTTGGTGTCAACTGTCGACTGTCCCCCCTCTGATTTGGTATAGTAGGTTCTACCATAGAGGTCATAATATTTTAGACTTCCTCTAGGGATCTAAAGATATCTAAAAACAACGTTAGTTTAACATTAATTTATCAACCCGAGGATTCATCTTTTATCTCAAAGAATATCGACATAGTCTATGCGGATAGCTCGTAGAGGCCAAAATCGTGTAGTGAAAGAAAATCTAAGTTTATCAAGAATCAAGTTCCTCAAACATTCATTAAAGATTCTAGGAATTGAAATCTAAAGCTATGCAATGGAAAGGAACTAATTAATCTATTGAATTCATTTTAAGAGAAGTAATTAAATCTAGATAAAGACTTGCAGAAATGACTATCATTATGAATCAAATTGCTGGAAAGAAAAAGATGAATTACTCTATCTATGGAAAGAAACAAAGACTGTAATCTAGTCGAAAAGAGACAACAATCGTATTTCTATTGAAAGGAACAACAAATTTATTCTAACAGAAAGGAACAAAAAATGTAAACTAAGTGAAAGGAAAAACAAATGTAAGCTAAGTGAAGGGAACAACAAACGTGAAATTATGAGGAACTGTCATGCATCAAATATCAGTAATAGGAATTGGAACATCAATCATCTAATGCTTCAGGGAATATCTATCTCTTGCAATTGACATGAAATCATCAACACACTTATGCATTCATTTAACTACTGTAAAGAGAATCGAATCACAAAAGATAAATTGAACTAATACAATTACAGGTCGAACAGTAGCTCCTTTAGACTGGGCACTTGGTCCTTAGAAGCACTACTATTTGAAATTCAGTATATAGAAATGGTAAAACCGCTCGAAGCTTCCATTGATTTCATAGCTGGTACAACATTTTACAAAAACTGCTAACTCATAGCAATTCTATGTTCTGAGTTCTTGGGTGCAATTCTTCTACATCTTTTCAAGATCTATTTACCCCTTATATATTACAATAATCTGGGTAAATTAGGCTATCCTGAGGATCGAAAGATCCTCATAATTGCTTTACTATTATAATATAAGCAACTCGATCATCTTCAAAACTGCCTTGGGCCATAAAGTCTTCAACCTCCAATAGCTTGTGCATCTTCAAGATTTTATTTGTTATCTTGGGTTTGACAATATTTAACCAATCCTGTAATAAAACCAGACAATTACAATCATATTTAGGATCTATGTAATCTAACTTCAACAATAATGCTAAAGAGTATATTATTCATTTTCTATTCTATTTGCTCCTCAATAATCGAAAAGTCAATCAAGATGATATCATGAAATGTCGGAAAAAGGAAGATATTTATACCTTTTTCATAACCTAACATACCCCCCAGCTTACCTTCTTGCATGTCCTCATGCAAGCTAAGATTTTACATGTAAAGAAGTAATGCTGTAAGGTGGAATGGTTGGTTCACCAAGCCTTCTGAACCCATTGCTTCTTTTGAGTTCTCCAAAAGCAGCATCCTCCCTTTTCTTGTTAATTTGATAATCTTTTTGGTAACTTTCTGGAGGGAACCAGATGATAGGGGGATTATATTTGCACCCAATCCAAGCAGGCCCTTCCTCTTGGAGCAATCTAGAATACCTCTCTATTCTGTAGGTAGCTGCAAAGAAATTCCTATACCCAAAGGGTTCCCTACTCTTTACTTCATTGGAGGATGCATCCCATCTCAATTTAGAAGTAGCAAGAGCTTCCTCCTTAAGCTCCCTAAAACGAGTGATACCTGAACGTATAACCTGTAGATGGATAGGGTCTAAGGAGTCTATGACCCCCACTCTTTTAATAAAGGTTTTATGTCACATAATGGCTGGAAAGGACTTTGGAGGTTCTCCCCTAACCCAGAGATCTAGCCCAACTTCCCTCTTTAGGAAGGTTTTATGAGCTTTACCCCATCTGACTTGGTTCTGAGTAAATGAAAAAAATGCCTGAAACTGTATGCCACCTATGAATGGGCCAGGGTTATCTTTTCTTTTTTATTCTAGAATGAAATTATGAAAGTACAATTCACATAAAAAGTATTGTACCTTTTCGTCCTGCTCTCTGAAACATGAAATAAACTCAGGTATAGTGGAAAATGAAATAGGTTCTCCTTCTTTGATGGCCTTCACTCTTAATAACAGATATCGTTCCAGAAATAATAAAGTGTAATTGGTGGCAGGGGCTCTACAATTAATAACATCAGAGTAGACATCACAGATTTCTTTGATTTGCTCCAGATCTTTTTCTAATTGCGTTTGCACCTTTTTTATCTTCCCTTGGGATCTGGTGAGCGCAAAATAGGTCTCACTCTCTGTTGCTGTCATGTCCTTCAGTTGTTTAACAATCTTTTGATATTCATCCCTAGTGACCATCTCATCTTGGTGTTGAGCCAATGCTCGTTGGGATTGTCCTAGCTCTGCCTTTAGTTTATAAGTGGTGACACCCTGTGCTTGAGATTGGGATGCTTGGTATTCTTTCGTAGCACCCATCTCTTCCCTTGATTGAGTTAATGCTTGCTAGACCTATGTAAGCTCTGCTTCCAGTCTGTCCACAATAACACTCTGTTTCTGGGACTGGAGTGCTTGGTGCTCTGCCATAGTCAGTAATTCATTTCTGTTTTGAGCCAGGGTTTGTTGAGACTGCATCAATTATTCCTCCAATCTCCTGATGGTAGAATTCTGCTCAAGGAGTTGAGCTATTTCTTCTAATATCAGGGTGTCTGTATGCACCTCAACATCAATTGCTTCTGTAGCTGTCATATTTTCTTGTGTTTCTAAAGGAATTGTTTCCTCATTTCGAGATAATGTTTCTTCTACTACTATTTCTTCAAGGTCTATCTGTATCCCTACAGAATTTGTACTGACTGCTTCTTTAGGAAGAGGGTTTCTTCCTTGCACTCTGGCCCTTTTGTTCTTCATTCTTCTGTGGGCCTTATTTGCCTATTCTAGTTGTTTCCTCAATTCCTTAATAATTTCCTTGAGTTTAACCACCTTCTTGTTTAATACTTCATCCTTCTTAGCCTTTTTCTCCAACAGTTTGTTTTCTTTTTTTAACTTTCTAATTTTCTTATGGCTCTTGGCTCATTTTTGTTTTTGAGAGGTCTCAAGGTCTTCTTCATTCTGGCCAACAGATGGTTGTTCCTTTTTTCCTTCCAAATGTTCTGTCTGTCCAAGAGGGCTTCTTGTTTCAAAATGAGGTTCTTCCTATGCTCTGTCCTCAGGAAAAGACATTTCGATATCAGGAAAATCTTCAATTGGTTTTGAAGAGGAGGCTTGTTCTGGGCATTTTTCTGGATTATTTCTGCCTCTGTCAATTGAGGTTCCCAAGCTTCCCAAAACCTGGGCTATTTCTACCTCATAGCTCTTCATAAGTTGTTTTGTTAGATGCTCTAATGTCGGCTGGGTGTCTTCCTAATCATTCCTTTGTGAGGTCTATTCTACTTGCCCAATTTATTGAGCATTCTCGCATTGTGATTGTTTTGTAGAATTCTGAAGTTCTTCGGGCTGTTTTGTTGTGCCCTGAATTGGTTCAGTTGTTTCCTAAATTCGTCTACTTCTTATCCTTGTATGAATGATGGTTGTAGGGGCAGTTGTTTCTCTCTTCCTATTTTTCGTTAATGCCTATGTTTGTGAGGCTTGGGCTTCTGTGATTTGGGTAGGGTCTGCCTCAGCTTCAGTTTGAGGAGGTGGGATTTCTCTTTGGGAAGTAGACTCCTCTTCCTGTCTATATTCAATTTCCTGTGGTGGTTCTTCATGGCATAATTCAGGCTGCTCTAGTTGTGGAGGTCTATTGGCCTTAACCAGGTTATCCCAGGTCAATTGAGTTTGACTCAGTTCTTTATTTGTTATCAGTTTAACTAATCTATGGTGACTGATAACAGTAACAAGGTCCTTGGATTTTTGTGTTCTTAAGGAAACCTCATGTAATATGGCATTCAGAAAGAAAGGTAGATTAAGTACTAACCGTTGTTTTAAAGCTACCAACAATTTGAAGTGGCAAGGTTGAATTACGTCATATCGTCCATCACAAGTGATGTACCGCTAAATTATCCCTGCAAGTTCCTTCCATGGTTCTCGAAGGGTACTGGGATTGAGTCCCTTTCCCTTCTTATCCAATTCTTCCCCAGGGTCTGTGAAAGTTTTCACAGCTTCCTTTAGTGCTGTGTATCTTCCTGTCCACTGAATGCCCGTGTTAGGGAGGCCTGTGACCTTTGCTAAGATTTCTAGGGTGACTGAGATTTGTATGCCTCACACCATAGATTTTTCTCCCTGTAGATTATGAAATAATTCAAGCGTGAAATTCGTGTCATATCCTTGTAGACAGTTGAAGTACTCTATCCACCCCAGCTAGTGCAGGATGTCTCTTTCTTGCTTTGTAATCTTTAGTAAAGTTGGCTCCCTGTGCACACCTCTGCCACCCATTTTGTGAGAAAATGTGGATGACTATCGTTCCTGGTAGCAGACTTGGTTAAACCAGCTTGGAGGAAACATTACCCAAAATAGAAAATATTAGAGACAACAAATGTTTACAAATGTGGGTATTTATTACAATCATTACTATCTTTATCAAGAAGCATGTCGAGCATCCACTCCCATCATTAATATAAGGGTCGACCTCGACTGTCAACGTAGGGGAAAGGAATGAGTGTAGGTATTGATGGTAAGAAGTAATGATTGCACTTCTGCCGCCAATGGGGATCAATGATTTATTTTCAAACAACATATTTTAACAGTAATCATTAAACATTAATCCTATTTTGTGGAATTGAAATATACCTATACTCAAAAGAATTCTTTAAGGATACATACGCCGAATAAATTAAATCTTGTTCATTTAAATAATATCCCAGATATCATAATGTTGTTACTTTTTTGTTTCATTGAATACAACCAAAATGATAGCCTCATTATTGAGTGAAGGAAATATAGAGATACACAGAAACTTGGCATTTAAGGTAAACTTCCATACGACAAGCAGAGTCACTGTTGCCAACAGGAATCCATAGCCTCGACAGGGTTGCCTTTTAACTCTCATATGAGCCTGTATCCTTGATACTTATTTGAATAGTCTTTTCAAAAAAGACCATTATCCTAGCTTGGTATCCAAATGGTGATAATGCCACTCACTAGATTGTAACTTAGGTGAACAAGCTGGCTCGTGATGAGACCCATTGTCCTTTGACTAGAAAATGTCAAAGGCCATTGCCCTGGTGTGGTAGCCATAGTGGGAATGTCACTTAGGTTATTATCCTATGATCATGGTATTTTGGCTTGTGATGAGACCCCCTAGTCTTTTTGAATTTTTTTTTTATTATATATATATATATATA
>ML783564.1:691295-710635 GCA_009831015.1 Picea engelmannii | reverse complement strand
TTTTTTTAAGTTTTAAGTTTTTCCCGAAAAAGACCATTATCCTGGCTTGGTATCCAGATGATGATAATGCCACTCACTAGAGTGTAACTTAAGTGAACAAGTCAGCTCATGATGAGACCCCTTGTCCTTTGACTAGAAAATGTCAAAGGCCATTGCCCTGGTGTGGTAGCCATAGTGGGAATGTCACTTAGGTTATTATCCTATGATCGTGGTAGGTTGGCTCGTGATGAGAGCCCCTATTCTTTTTGAAAAAAAATATTTTATATATCTATATATATTTTGGTAGTGTATGAAGGGAGGCTCATCTACTCCTTAAGAGTAAGGGATGGCATAAAGAAGTGTAAGGATGCGAAGTAAAAGTGTGTCGTGGACTCCTTATTAATTATAAAGGAGAGATATCATTTAAGTGTATTTGTATGTATAAGGGAAAATAAACGAATTATGGTGGTTACAGTTTATGAACAAGGTTTAAGATATTTCAAAGAAAGTGATCCAAAAAAACAATTTGATAAGGTATGGGAGATAGTCCACAAAATAATGATAGATCGTTAGAAATAATGCTGGTGAAAATTATTTGGTGAAAGTTGTACCCCAAAGTAAAGGTTTAGTGTTTTATCAACAATGTAGGGAAGGAACGACAAAATGAACAATAGGTGTGCAAAAGGAACAATGGGTGCGACAAAGGAACACCAATTGTTCCATTCAAAGGAGCAACAGGCGCACAAAAAGGAACAACAATTGTTCCATTCAAAGGAATAGCAGGCACGCAAAAGGAACAACAATTGTTCTATTCAAAGGAACAACATGCACGCAAAAGGAACAACATGTGTGCAAAAAGGAACAACAATTATTCCGTTCAAAGGAACAACAGGCGTGCAAAAGGAACAACAATTGTTTCATTTTTATCCATCTGAATAGGTAATTTTTAGAAACCTGGCAATGTATTTTGCTTGAATTCAAGGTTGATTCCTCATCAACTAAATTCATTTATGAGTTGGTTTATTTCAAAATTAAGTAATGGATGGTTTGTTAATGTTATGAATTTCATTATAGTTGCCCAATTGTTTCTGCTGAATCATGACACATTCATTTCTCTGCGAAAGATAGGGTTTGGGTGATGAGATGAAGCGGGAGTTTGGAACAGAAAAGAGTGCTAATTGAGTTCATTATAGTTATCCTCCCTAGTTTTGACTTTCTCAAATGTCTGTTAAAAATAATAATAAAAAAAAATAAAAAAAATCTATAGAAAACAAAATTATATACAATATGTACAATGTCAACATAATTCAACATTTATGGAGTTGGGGTGGCTGGATTACCTTCCCAGCCAACCAAAATTTGAACAGTAGGGTCCTTACTTACCTCTTGGTAGAAATATTCTTTTGAGGGTAGCTAATGATAGAGTCGTAGCCGGTGTCCATTGACCCAAAATGGAGATCCGGACCCATCGATGGTGCTTAACGTGACTATGCCATTATCATGGACTTCATTGATTTCGTATGTTCCTAGCCACCGTGTCTATAATTTTCCCAGAAAATCTTAAAATTTGGAATCATAGAAGAGCGCCCAGTCACCTTTTTTAAATGATTTTTTTTTATATGCTTGTCGTGCCAGGTGGTTCTCTGTTTCTGAATAACATTCATGCACTTTACAAAAGACATGTGTGCTTCATCCAATTCATTAAGTTGCTGAAGGCGTTGTTTATGTGCTTTTGTAAGATCCAGTCTGATTTCCTGGGCCATCCTTAAAGTCTTTATTTCAAACTCGATTGGGAAAATGGGTTCTTTTCCATAGACTAAATGATAAGGAGAGTAGCCAGTGGTATTACACCATGTTGTATGGTAAGCCCATAAGGCATTTGGGAGCTCAGAAGCCCAAGTCTGTTTGTTTGTTGAGATAGTCTTTGTCAGGATTGCCTCCATAACTTTATTGGTGCTTTCCACTTGCCCATTTGCTTGTGGATGGTACAGAGAAGTAATTCTGTGTTTGATATGATAATTATCCAGGGTGGTGGTGATTCTATGAGTTGTAAATTGTGACCCCCCATCAGTAATTACCTCTCTTGGTAGTCCATAGCATACAAATAATTTGAAAATAAATTTGATGACAACTTCTTCTGTTGAATTTGGTAAGGCTTCTGCCTCTACCCATTTAGTCATGTAGTCCGTTGCGACTAGAATATAGGCCTTCTAATTTGACTTTGGATTGAAGGGGCCAATGAAGTCTAGTGACCATATCTCAAATGGTTTTGCAACTACTTGTGCTTTCAAAGGCATTTCATTAGCCTGACCTGGTTTTCCCATCCATTGACAACTATCGTAGGTCTGGACATATTTCTTCGCGTCTCTGAATATTGAGGGCCAATAATAGCCCATCTGCAGAATTTTTTTTCTAGTCCTGCGATCTGAAAAATGCCCACCATAGGGCTCATCATGTCTGGCCTTTAGTATGTCGTAGATTTCACCATCTCGTATGCATATGTGGATATGGAGATCAACTCCTGTATTGAAGAGATATCCATTTATCCAGGCAAATTGTGCACTATGTTGGATGATTAGTTTTCTTTCCCTTGATGAAATATGTGCCAGTAATATTCCCACTGCCAGGTAATTTTCCACATCAGCGTACCAAGGTGGCTTTGTAGTAACAACAAACAAATGCTCATTTGGAAATCGATCTTCGATTGTTAAAGAGTCATCTGTTTTGGGTATGCAGGATAGGAAGTCTGGGACAAGGTTTTCTCTCCCGGGTCGATCTTTGATGGTGATATCAAATTCCTGCAATAGTAACAACCATCGAGTGACCCATCCATTAGTAATTGGTTTATTAGCTAGATATCTAATAGCAGAATGATTAGTATACAAAATGCCCAGATAACTTGTTATATAATGATGAAATTTATTGATGGCATGTATAACAGCTAAAAACTCTTTCTCTATTACTGTATAATTAAGTTCAACTGGATTAAGATTCTTGCTAATAAAATAAATGGCGTAGGGTTTCTTTTCCTCCTCCTATCTGAGGACAACGCCTATGGAAATATCTGATGAATTGGTGGAGATGTGAAATGGTATTTTCCAATTTGGCCCCTTCAACACCGGTGCTGTCAAGATCAACTTCTTGAGTCCTACAAATGCCACATCGCACTTGTCAAACCACTAAAATTCTACATTACCAGTCAAAGCATGTAAAGGTGCAGCGATTCTTGCAAAATTTTCCATAAATCTATGATAGTATCCTGAAGCGCCAAGGAAACTACGTACCTTAGTTTGTGTGTGTGGTGTAGGTAGATTAAGGGTTACCTCTATTTTTTCTGGATCTACCCTAATTCCATATGTAGAGATATAATGCCCTAGTACCACACCTTCTGTCATCATCATGTGACACTTTTCATGGCTTAAACATAACCTGGTCGCAATGCACCATTCTAGTATTTTCTCCAGTTTATTCAGTGCTTGATCGAAGTCGTCGCCATAAGGAGTGAAATCATCCATATAGACGTCAAGTCCTTCGCTGATTAGATCGTTGAATATGCTCAGAATGGTCCTTTAAAAAGTGGTTGGAGCATTACAAAGTCCAAAGGGTAATACTCTGTATGCAAAATTGCCCCAGGGGCATGTGAATGTAGTTTTATCTTGATCTTCTGGGACAATATGAATCTGATTGTACCCACTAAAACCATCTAGGAAAGAAAAGAATTTCTTTCTTGCCAAATTATCTAGGACCTGGTTAATGAAAGGCAAAGGGAAGTGGTATTTTTGAGTGGCTTTGTTAAGTTCTCTATAGTCAACATAGATGCTCCATTTCCCATTTTTCTTTGGGATGATCACTAATGGGGAAACCCATTGACTATCAGAGATGAGATATATAAAATCTACGTCCAACAACTTTTGCAATTCTTCTTTAATGATATCTCTGAGGTGAAGATTCAATCTTATCTGTGGCTGTCAGATAGGCCGGGCATCTTTTTCAACATAAATGTGGTGTGTGTAGAGTTGCGGATCAATACCTTTCATATCATAATATTCCCATGTAAAAGTTTGTTGGTATTTGGAGAGGACTTGAATTAGCTTTTGATGTTGTTGTTCATCTAAATTGGAATTGATGTTTAGATACCTCATTGGTGCAATCTCGATGGGTTTGCTATTATGAACGACTATAGTTGGAATTTGTTGTTCCATTAAATATTCCTGCAGGTCTCCCTGTGCTTCACAGTCTAGAACAACTTGGAGCATCTGGCAGGTCTGGTTGCTCATGGTGGCTGGATTATTGATAAACCCATTGATTCCATCATCCTCTAGTTGGTTTTTAAGTCTGAGGGATTCTTCCTGTGTAAGAGGGGCTCATAAATCCTTCTCTGGGTATCGTGGTGGTTGAAATTGTGGATATATGAAAGTTGGACTTGGTTTAGAAGGAGGATATAAAATGAGGTTGTTTGTGATACCCCCTCTAGTGATTGTCATATTACCTGTTCGACATCCTATGTACACATCTGTTGTTGCAAGCCATGGCCTTCCCAGTATCAATGGATTCCCTTCAATTCCACTTCTTGGGTTGATGATGAGGAAGTCCGGTGTATATTCCCAAGAGTCGACGGAGATGGTTATATCATGTAATGTGCCAACTGGTCTAACTACTGATCGATCTGCCAATTGCAACATTATTGCGGTGGGTTTGAAGGAGTTAAAACCCATGGTATTGCAGGTTTCCATAGTCAGGATGTTGATGGATGCTCCCAAATCAACTAGTGTATTGGGAAAAGAACAACCTTGGATCTGAACTGTCACTATGGGATTTCCAGGATCTGCATATTTAACTGGTTCTTGTCTACCTAAAATTAGATCATACAAGGCTCCTACCACGTGGACTGTTGATGATGGATTTTTAATTTTTTTTATGGGCTTCCTCCCACATAGCTCCTTGATCGTTTTTGCATAGATTGGGATGTCCTGAAGAGCTTGCAGGAGTGGAAGCTTGATATATAAATTCTTGAGTTCCCCTACAATGTCGAAGTTGGGATATATGGTCGGTTTTTCTATCATCAATCTTTCAGGGAATGGAGGGGAGGGCATTGCATCCTTATCAGGATCTTGTGATTCGACTGTGTTTCCCCCCTACTCAATTTCTTCTATTATTACTACAGTCGAAGGTGTTATTGTTGGTTGTTTTTCACTCTCCTGCTCTTGAAAAACATTATTTTCTTCAAGAGAGGTTATTCGTCCTGATATCAACCGTAGTTCGTTGCACCCTACCGAGTTGGTCTCTCCTTCTCCATTCTCCATAATCTGGATGAGCTGAGCCAGTTTGTTATTTGGATTTGGGTGAGGTTGGTCTGGTAGTTGAGGGCCCAATTGGGATTGTGGGTTTTGGGGCAATTGGAGTGGTCCTTGTAACATAGGCTGAGTTTGATGGGCCATCCCCATGGGTTGTTTGTTTATCCCCACGGGCTGCTGTCAATTATGATTCCAATTTGGGTTTTGGGTAGTCATGTTGGGCCACTGTGAAGGGTAGATGTTGTTATTTTAGTTTTTCTAGGATGAGGTGGGATATTGTGAGTTAGGCCAAGTGGAAATTGCAGTTGGTTGATTTTGCCAGGCAGGATTTGCAGCGGGCTGGTTTTGCCAAGTGGGATTTGCACGTGGGTTTTGTTGGGGCTGCCAATTATGATTAGTAAACAACTGACCCTGCCATGTGCTACCAGGAGCTTGTTGTTGATTATACTATCCAAAGAAGAAAGAGGAAGGGTCCTGGAGTGTATTTGGAGGCCGATTCTACCATTGACGACGCTGAGCCATCAGATATAATGGCTCTATTTCTTCTTCTAATTATCTAAATACAAGTTTCAGTCCAGGAAGCAATGGGCATTGTTTCGTGTCGTGATCCTTGGTACAGATAGCGCAAACCTGGACCACGTCCAAAGGGCAATCCCTTGGACCATATTTTCTTCTACACCTGTGGAAAAATATGGCCAACGTTTGTTCTTCTTCTGTTTGGCCTGAAACACATCCAATTGTGTAGTCAGAGTGCTCAAAATATATGTTTTGAATTTTTCTAAGATATTACCAACTTTAGCTCGTGTAACACCCCCACTGGTAATATTTTTATTTCTGGTGAGGGGGTACGCATCCCTAATCTGGTCCGTGAACTTCCTCTTGAGCATCTAATACACAATAGGACGATGTCGTCATAACTTTCTTGATAAATGTCACCCTTCCCCATTAGATTCAACATTTCTACCCATTCATCTTTCATACCTTTAATTAGAGTTTCCTTAATTACTTCACCTGGTAACGTGCCATAGGGTGATCTTTGTAAATTATATTGAAATCTGTCGACATATTTTTCTAATGATTCATTTTCTTTTCTAGTCATTTGAAAGATTTCATCTTTTAAGTCTCTAGTTCTACAATAATCTTGATATTTTGTCAAGAAGGCTTGTTTCATCTCATCCCATGAGTTTATAGTTTCTCCCCCTAATCCCATGAACCAATGTAGAGCTGCTCCTTTCAAAGAGGAGGGGAACAATTTTAATTTTTGGGGTTCATAGGTGTAATCATACCCTCTACATAGGACATCAAATTCAAATAAGAATGCCTCTGGGTCTTTTGAGATTAATCCATGAAAGGTTGGCAGGTTTTGTAGGGGAATTGCCTTCATGGGGGCATTGACGATTGGATCAACTATCGGATATTCCAAAGTGGAAGTCTGGGGACGTTGTGGATTTGGTTGTTCCATTTGATTGAAAATATTCCAGAAATCTTGATCCATATATTTTATTTGAATTGATTGGTTATCTGATCCTTTAGGGGATTTGGTTGCACTCCCTCTATTTGGGATTTCGGGTATGCCTTCTTCTTTCACAGGAGATTCAGGATCGGGTGGTGGGTCTGTCTTAGCTATCCCACTGGTTTCTCCTTCTCCTTCCTCTATATTACAAGAGTTTCCCTCTTCTAAAGGGTTGAGGGGTGGAAGATCTGTGCTCTGAAATATTTGCTCATCCCCTTCAATTTTTCTATGAATCTTGGCGTGGGCTGCAGTTGGTGAAACTGCCACCTCAGGGATTCGGGTAGATCCTTTTCTAGGTCCAAACGAAGCTTGAGATTCTTCTTTTTGGATGATGTCGTCTATGAAAGTGCTTCTTCCAAGGAGCACTAAGCCCTGGGATTTGGTAATTTTTGGTGGGGGTTTTGTTTTTTCAACATCTTTCTTCTTATTCATACACACTTCACACACAAAAAAAAAAAGGAAAATCAAGAAAGAAAAAAACACCTATGCAACCTCTTAATGCATCAGCTGGAGGTAGGCGCTAGTATAAGCATCTTACTTATTGCCTGCATAGGTTATTACCTTCCATCTTTAATACCTCATCCTCTAGAGGCACAATCTATGCTACCTTTGACATTCTTCCCCAAAAACGGCGCCAAAATGTTGGGCTCTAAAGATGTCTAAAAATAGCACTAGTTTAACATTAATTTATCAAATCGAGGATTCGTCTTTTATCTCAAAGAATATCGGCAAAGTTTATGCAGATAGTTCGTAGAGGCCAAAATCGTGTAGTGAAAGCAAATATGAGTTTATCAACAATCAAGTTCCTCAAACATTCATTAAAGATTCTAGGAATTGAAATCTAAAGTTGTGCAATGGAAAGGAACTAATTAATCTATTGAATTCATTTTAAGAGCAGTAATTGAATCTAGATAAAGACTTTCAAAAATGACTATCATTATGAATCAAATTGCTGGAAAGAAAAACACGAATTACTCTATCTATGAAAATAAACACAGACTATAATCTAGTCGAAAAGATACAACAATCATATTTCTAATGAAAGGAACAACAACTATATTCTAATGGAAAGCAACAACAAATGTAAACTAAGTAAAAGGAACAACAAATGTAAACTAAGTGAAAGGAACAACAAATGTAAACTAAGTGAAGGGAACAAAAAATGTGAACTTATGAGGAACGGTCACACATCAAATCTCAGTAAGAGGAATTGGAAAAACAATCATCTAATGCTTCAGGGAATATCTATCTCTTGCAATTGACATGAAATCATCAACACACTTATGCATTCATTTAACTTATGTAAAAGAGAATCAAATCACAAAACATAAATTGAACTGATACAATTACAGGTCGAACAATAGCTCCTTTAGACTGGGCCCTTGGTCCTTAGAAGAAATGCTATTTGAAATTCAGTATATAGAAATGGTAAAACCGCTCGAAGCTTCTATTGATTTCATAGCTGGTACAACATTTTACAAAAACTGCTAATGCATAGCAATTCTAAGTTCTGAGTTCTTGGGTGCAATTCTTCTACATCTTTTCAAGATCTATTTTCCCCTTATATATTACAATAATCTGGGTAAATTAGGCTATCCTGAGGATCGAGAGATCCTCAGGATTTCTTTACTATTATAATATAAGCAACGCGATCATCTTCAAAACTGCCTTGCACCATAAAGTCTTCAACCTCCAATAACTTGCGCATCTTCAAGATTTCCTTTGCTATCTTGGGTTTGACAATATTTAACCAATCCTGTAATAAAACCAGACAATTCCAATCATATTTAGGATCTATGTAATCTAACTTCAACAATAACGCTAAAGAGTATATTATTCATTTTCTATTCTATTTGCTCCTAAATAATCGAAAAGTCAATCAAGTTGATATCATGAAATGTGGGAAAAAGGAAGATATTTATACCTTTTTCATAACCTAACACTTCCTACCCGAGGTGACAACACATGGAAGCTGGTGATGTAAATGGGATCGACGTTGGATAGAATCACTCAGACTCCTTGGAGGGTTTCCTAATACTCGATGAGCTAACTTGCACCAAGGTTTTAGTTCATAAGCAGGTTGTCAAAGTAGCTTTCCCACCCACTGAAACTCAATCCCTTTGTGCACCAGTCCTGCGATGTTGGATTCCATCACCAACTAGAGCTTCTTTGTGAGAAGGTGATGCAGGAGCATCATCATCAAAGTGCAAGTGGAGGAAAACTTAGCACCCAAGCACCTGTTTTGAAGCGATTTGAATTTTGAAGATGGCATGTCACGAAATATATTGGAAATATTGAAATTAAAGAACTTCTTAAATGTTATGAGGCTGAACCATTGCATGAAATTGATGGAGATCGTAGTTTTTCTTTAATGTAGCTAATAGAAATACAAATCTAAAGAATTCTCTCTTATCTGTATGTACCTATCATTTATTGTAATAAGACGTAGTAGTTGAAATATTTTAATTTTATGGTATAACACTAAGGTAGTTGAAGGGAAAAGCTCTATGAGCTATTTTGTATAAATAAATGTATTGTTTCCCAAATGAGGCTGCTGAAAGTTGTTGAGTGTTTCCGAAGTTGTTATTGTTGAAGCCACTGAAGAGTATTGTATGAGTCCATGCACATATCATTTGAATGAATATAACATAGAGGAGTTGATCCAAATTGGTTGATGTTGTTGTTACTGTGTCCATCTGAATGAATGGTAGGCTTTCTGTTTAATTGCAATTCTTTGTTATTACTTGTTCTTATGTTATGAATGCATTACATGGTTGAATGTATGAATCTGTGAGGATTATATAAGTTTCAATTGTTTCCTTTCTTTGAGATTTTTCAAGGAGTGCATAGTGTTGGCAAGGCATGCATTGACATAGTCTATTTCAACTCACAAGATCATAAGAGATAACGTGAAGCTTTGTTTGCAAGGAGTGCATAACATGAATTTTTATTTGCAAAGAGTGAAAAGGACCATGCAAGGTGTGCATAGAAAACAACACACTTAGTGTCGCATTTTTTAGGAGGAACAATTGAGTTGTGTAAGAACTGTTGCAAGGAGTGCACAATCACCCACAAAGTAGTTGAGTTGAAAGAAACCTGTTGCAAGGCGTGTGCAGGGTTGAATTTTGGCTAAGTGTCGTAGAAACATTCTGAGAATTTTAAAGTGTTCAAGGAGGAACAAGCTTAAAAGAGATAGCAAACAAAAATTGTTTAGTAGGGAGGAGCCCATTGAAAATTTCCCAATCAATGAGAAATATCCATTCGGAGGAATCATGACATTTCCAGACTGTGAGATCTAGGGAAGTTGCACAAAGGATAAACTTATATTCCTTTGGCACTTCGTGTATTTATAGGTTTTAAAGTATTCAAGGAGCGAGATCGTTGATGTCCTGAAGAAGAAAAGTGAATCCTAGTTGTCGGTATCAAGGAGGATACCTAGCAACATATTAGAGAGTTCGATAGATAAAGCTCTAGAAGATTTGTGTGAAGCAAAGAGCAATTTTCTTGAAGTCACGAAGGAAGAAGTAAATTTGGACCATTGGATCTAGAAAGGGTACATGGTGGACATCTGTGTACTTCAGAGGAAAAGTAATTCAGAGAAAATTTGGTGTGGAGTGAGAAAAACTCCCGAAGCCCAAAGTAGTGAAGTATATTGTGGTCGTCAATTTGAGAAGGACACGTGTCGTTAGATCGTGGAATCCATAAGTGTGCGCTCCAGGAAAAATCTAAGGAGGAAGTGGAGCCATCGACTAGAATTCGTTCGAATATCCAGTGGTAAGAGCCCATCCCAACTGTTAGTTTCTTGAAAACATGGCATCAAATCCATCACTTCAGTGATAGGACACTTTGAGGGAAACTGAAGGATAAATTCTTGAAGGTCGTAAGTCTCGAAGGCCGAAGTCCAAAAGAGTTTTTGATGAACGAAGGGACACATGGAGAGTGGAGATTTACTCCGGGTATTTGATACTCCTGGAGAAATAGAGCAAAGGAGCATTGACCAGAAGTCGTCCAAAGTGGAAATATGGACGTATCTTACCATTGATCGAGGTGATAATGCGATGCTCATTTTGTAGCTCCGGGTATAGAACACTTCGAGGGAAAAAGGTGTTTGGAATGCTCAAAACTCCCGAGGACGAAGTCCCGAATTGAATCACGGTCATTGGTTGTTGGCTAAGTGTGAGCCATAGATCTTATGCGGATCATTTTGTTGATTCAGAGTTCGGGGAATTGAGAGTCAGCTCCACTCGAAACAGCCAAAGCCCAAAGTTGCGAAGGGGGATAGCCTGAGGTTATAGACCATGGTAATATTGAAGAAGGGCCTAACAGAGGATCTATCTCTCACCACTCTAAATTACCAGAAGCACCGCATAAAGGGCGTGCGGGTGAAGTAAGCGTATGTGGGTAACAAAAGGGGGCCTATGTGAATTGATTTTTGGGTCTAATAGAAGCCCGAAGAGTTGTTTCGGCTTAGAAATTTGAAGGTTCTTGATTAGGAGGTCGCAGAACCCCGAGGAGAGAAGAGGGGGTTGCATCAAGTGGTATCAGAGCTTGGAATTTAGGTTCTTTAAGTAGCGGGTGAAGGATATAGTCTGATAACATCAAGTGGTATCAGAAAAAAAAGTTTCTTTTGAATCTCTGTGTAAATAAAGTTCAGTACCATGCCGCCTAGAAGACATCCAGAACGACTTGTAGAAAAACCAGTTGTGGAAAGAGAGATGAGATAACTTCATGCAAGATTAGATGTTATGGAGACAACACAAAGGAGAGAACTTGTTGCTAGAGACGTTAGTGATGCAGAGAGAGAATAAAGGGAAGTTGAAGAAGATGCAAAAGAAGATGCTGCAGAAGAGGTCTTGTTGAAATTTGTTGTCAAATTGGGAGCTAGAGCGAAGATAGAAATCCAAATGTATGAAGGAAACTTAGATATTGAAGAATTGCTTTATTGGATAAGAGAAATGGACAAGTACTTTGATTATGAAGATGTCGATGAGGAAAAAAAGGTGAAACATGTTGTCACCATATTGAAGGGACATGCAACATTGTTGTGGGATGAAGTACAGGATGGAAGAAGATTCAAAGGCAAGCAAAATATCAAGAACTAGGATAGAATGGTAGCCAAGATGAAATCTAAATTCATACCCCAATATTATGAGATAAATATGTTCAGGAAGTTGCAGAACCTGAGACATAAAGGATTGACATTAGAAGAGTACACAGAGGGATTTTATAAGTTGAACATCAGGGCTGGACAGAGAGAAAAAGATGATGAAAAGGTTTCTAGGTATATTAATGGCCCGAGATATGAAATCCAGGATGAAATAAACATTATTACAATGAGGACAGTGGAGGATTCTTATCAGATTGTGCTGAAGGCAGAAGAGAAATTGGCCAGGAAATAGAGCTAGTGAAGCAGAGGAATAATTCTAAACAAAGGTAAGGGAATTGTCCATGACAAGGCACAAAAGCCCAAGGTTGAGACTGGAAAAACACACAGTCACTTATAAAGAGGAGGAAGTTCCCAAGGAAGAAAATATGGTGGAAGAATGCTTTTCCTCGAGAAAGAGGAAGAGGAAGAGGAGGAGAGGTGAAATCTTATGCCTATGGAAAAATATGACACATGTCTTAGGAATGCCTCGAGAGAAAGAAATAAGGAGGAGGTGAAGCTCAAATTTTAGAAGTGCAGAAGAAATATTTTGAGGCAGAAGGCGTAGAAGATGGGAGATCCTTGATGACGAGGAAGGTTCTCTTGAAGCCAAATCAAGAAGTGGAAAAACTAGTGCAGAGGAAGATTTTGTTTAGAACTACCTGCAAGACAAAATATAGGGTATTAAAGGTGATAATTGATAGTGGGAGCACTGATAAATTGGTATGTATAGAAATGGTGGAGAAATTCGAGCTAGTGACAACTGCACATCCGAGTCTGTATAGAGTCTCATGTTTGAAAAAAGGACACCGGGTAATGGTAACTAAACAATGCCTAGTTGAATTTAAGATACGAGGATATAGATATGAGATTTTGTGTGATGTAATTCCCATGGATGTATGTCATGTATTGTTAGGGAGACCATGGTAGTTTGACAAGAATGTCATTGATGATGGGAGAAAAAATACTTATACATTGGAGAAAATGGTACGACACACATGCTACTACCAATAGAGGATAAGAAAGTGAAGGAAGAAGCCAACACAAGTGTACTTCTCATGAGTGGGAAGGAAATCCTAAGAGAAGTCAAGAAAGAACAGAAAATGCAATTTGTTGTGCTAAGGAATCCCATAGTTATCATTACAAGTACTTCTATGGATGATCTACCTGAAGAAATTCAGGAGCTTTTAGAAACTTTTGCTGACATAGTAGTGGATGAGTTACCTCACTCATTTCCACCTATCAGGAGTATCAACCATCACATTGATCTCATACCATGAGTGAATTTTCTGAACAAAGCAGCATACAGGTTGACACCTCAAGAGAATGAGGAGGCAAAGAAGAAAGTTCAGGATTTGATGGACAAGGGTCTAGTCAGAGAAAGCTTGAGTCCATGTGCAGTACCAATTGTGTTGAGTCTAAAAAAGGATGCAGGATGGAGAATGTGTAAAAACTCAAGAACCATAAACAAAATCACCATTAGGTATAGATTTCCTTTTCTCAGGATGGATGACTTAATGGATTGTTTGAGAGGAGAAAATTATTTTTCAAAGATAGACCTGAAAAGTGGATATCACCAGAGAAGGATGAGAGAATGTGATGAGTGGAAAACAACCTTCAAAATGAATGAAGGGTTGTATGAGTGGCTTGTTATACCATTTGGCTTGACAAACGCCCCAAGTACTTTTATGAGGTTTATGAATGAGGTATTAAAATATTTTATTGGTAAGTTTGTGATTGTATATCTGGATGATATATTAATCTTCAGTAAAATTGAAGAAGAGCATTTGAGGCACTTAACACTAGTAATGAGAATATTGCAGTAGGAGAAGTTGCTAATAAATATGAAGAAATCCTTCTTTATGAAGACATAAATCATTTATTTAGTTTTTTTAATATCTTCAAATGAATTGAAGATGGATCCAGAGAAGGTGAGAGCAATCAAAGAATGGTCATCACCAAGGAGCATATTCGAGGTGAGAAGTTGCCATGGATTAGCAAGTTTCTATTGGAAGTTCATTAGAAATTCCAGTGGAATTTGTGCACCAATATTAGGTATGGTGAAGAAGAGACACAAGTCTTTTAAGTGGACAGAAGAAGATGATAAAATCTTGAGAATATTAAAGGAGAAGATTATAGAGAAACCGATTCTGGTTTTCCCAGATTTTGGAAGATGTTTCAAGTACAATGTGATGCTAGTGGAGTAGCAATTGGAGAAGTCTTGAGCTAGGACAATAGAAATATTGCATACTTTAGTGAGAATATGAGTGACACCAAGAGGAAGTACTCCACATATGATAAATAATTTTATGTAGTAATTCAATTCTTAAAGAACCGGAGACACTACCTTGTTCCAAAAGAATTTGTTTTGTATAGCGATAATCATTCTTTACAATTTATAACCAGACATGAGAAGTTAAATCAAAGACATTATAAGTGGATAGAGTTTATGAAAAACTTCACTTTTGTCATTAAACATATTTCTAGGAATGCTAACAAAGTTGTTGATGCATTGAGCAGGAGATGTTTGATTCTGCAAGAATTTCAAGTGAAAACCTTAGGGTTCGAACACATTAAGGAGATGTATTGTAATGATCCATATTTTAAAGAGGCGTATGAAGCATGTGCAAATATTGTTCTTAGAGACAAAATCTAGTGGACATAGTATCTGATTAAAGATGAATTGTTGTTTAAAGGTAGCTAGTTGTGCATACCAAAGTGCTCGATGAGAGATAATCTATTGAAGGAAAAACATAGTGGAGGCATAGAATGACATTTTGGCCATGAAAAGACATTTGCACAATTGAACAATTCATACTATTGGCCAGGTATGAGAGAAGAAGTGAATAAATTTGTAAAAAGATGTAATATTTTCCAGTATGCAAAAGGAAAGAGATAGAACACTGGGTTGTATCAACCATTTCATATTCTAGATAGCCCTTGGGATGCGATAAGAATGGATTTCTTGTTGGGATTGCCAAGAATGAAAAGGGGAAGGGATTCCATATTTGTTGTAGTTGATAGATTATCAAATATGGCACACTTTATCCCATGCCAAAAAACTAATGATGTAACACACATTGAAAATTTGTTCTTCAAGGAAGTTGTGAGACTTCATGGATTGCCCAAGAGTATTGTCTCAGATAGAGACACTAAATTTGTTGGTTATTTTTGGAGGACATTGTGGAAGAAACTGGGGACATAACTGTCCTTTAGTTCATCATATCACCCTTAAACATATGGATAGACTAAGGTGGTAAATCAAAGTTTATGAAATTTGCTGAGGAGTCTGGTCACTAAACATAGTAGCCAGTGGGATCAGATTCTATCACAAGCAGAGTTTTCATACAATGAATCACCAAACATGAGTACAAGAAAGAGTCCATTCCAGATAGTATATGGAATGAAGCCAAGAGGAGTATCATAGTTGAGATATTTGGAGAAGAATGGATTTAGAAACGCTGGAGCAGAAGACTTCACTGCAGAAATGCAGAAGCTTCACAATCATATTAAAGAGCAATTGCAGAACAACAACAAAGAATATAAACACAGAGTTGATCATCATAGGAGAGAACTTCAATTTGAAGTGAGAGATCAAGTTCTAGCACATATCAAGAAGGAAAGGTTCCCAAGGGGAACATATAATAAACTAAAGTCTAAGAAGATAGGACCATGCAAGATCCTAAGGAAATTTGATGAAAATTCTTATGAGATAGAGATGCCAGGAGATGTGGGTATATCACCCATATTCAACATTTCAGACCTATATCCTTACAGGGAAGATGAAACAAAAGGATCAAAATATCAGAAAGAGATCTAGTGGGAAAAGAAAATGCCTATAGTAGAAAAGTTGCATATGGAGAAGATAATAGATCAAAGAATTGGTAAGAAGACTAGAATAAAGACTTATTTTTAATATTTGGTTAAGTGGAAAGGACACCCAATAGAAGATTTCAATTGGGTAAATGAAGTAGATATTCAGAAGAATGGAAGGATAATGCAAGAGCTCAGGGACAAGAGTCCATGAATTTTTGTCCAGAGGAGTATGATGCAGGAACATCATCATCAAAGCGCAAGTGGAGGACAAATCAACGCCCAAGTGATCATTTTGAAGTGATTTGAATTTTTAATATGACATGTCACGAAATATATTGAAAATATTGAAATTAAAGAACTTCTTAAATGTTATGAGGTTGAACCATCGTGTGAAATCGATGGAGATTGTAGTTTTTCTTTAATGTAGTTAATAGCAGTACATATCTGAAGCATTCACTCTTATTTGTCTATACCTATCATTAATTGTAATAAGCCTTAGTAGTTGAGTGATTTTAATTTGATGGGATAATGCTAAGGTAGTCGGAGGGAAAAGCTCTATGAGCTCTTTTGTATAAATAAATGTATTATTGCCCAAATGAGGCTGCCGAAAGTTGTTGAGTGTTGTTGAAGTTGTTATTGTTGAAGCTGTTGAAGAGTATTGTATGAGTCCTTGTACATATCATTTGAATGAATATAACAGAGAGGCATTGATCCAAATTGGTTGATGTTGTTGTTACTCTGTCTATCTGAATGAATGGTAGGCTTTCTGTTTAATTGAAATTCTATGTTATTACTTGTTCTTATGTTATGAATGCATTACATGGTTGAAAGTATGAATCTATGAGGATTAGATAAGTTTCAATTGTTTCTCTTCTTCGATCTTGTGCAAGGAGTGCATAGTGCCCACAAGGCATGCGTTGACAAATTCTATTTCGACTCAGAAGCTCAAAAGAGATAACATGAAGCTTTGTTTGCAAGGAGTGCATAACGTGAAGTCTTATTTGGAAAGAGTGAAAAGGACCACACAAGGTGTACGTAGGAAGAAACACACTCAATGTCGCATTGTTCAGGAGGATTAATTGAGTTGTGTAAGAAATGTTGCAAGGAGTGCACAATCTCCCATAAAGGAGTTGAGTTGAAAGAAACCTGTCGCAAGGCGTGCACAGGGTCAACTTTTGGCTAAGTGTTGAAGAAACATTCTATAAGTTTAAAGTGTTCAAGGAGGAACAAACTCAAAAGAGATAGAGGACCAAAATTATTCAGTAGGGAGGAGCCTAGTGAAAATTTCCCAATCAACGAGAAAGATCCATTCAAAGGAATCGTGATATTTCCTGACTGTGAGATCTAGGGAAGTTGCGCAGAGGATAACCTTAGAGTCCTTCAACACTTTGTGTATTCAGAGTTTTGAAAGTATTCAAGGAGAGGGGTCACCGAATTACTGAAGCAGTGAAGTGAATCCTAGCCATCGGTATCAAGGAGGACACATGGAAACATATTAGAGAGTCCAGGAGATAAAGCTCTGGAAGATTTGCGTGGAGAAAAGAGATTTTCGTGAAGTTGCAAAGGTCGAAGTAAGTTTGGACCGTTCGATATAAAAAGGGTATGTGGCGAAGATCCATGTACTTAGGAGGAAAATCAATTTGGAGAAAAGTCTGTGTGGAGTTATAAAAACTCCCAAAGTCCTAAGTAGTTAAGTAAATCACTAGAAAATTTGGGTCATTTTGCAACAATTATTTCAACGCTCTTGCAATGTTATGTCATGGATATTGCGACGAATCTTGAGTCTCTGAAACGTCGTATCATGCGATGTGGAAATTTCGACAAACTTGAATTAACATCTCAAGAGAGACGACTCTAGGGAACTTCTCACATTTGCGACAAAAAAAGAAATATCGTCACCAATACGACGACAATTTTCATGGTTTATATAGAAAATTCGTCACAGGAGTTTTTATTGTCGTCGAAAGTGTGACAACTTTTCTTCATTTATATAGAAAATTTGTCGTAGGAATTTTTATTTTCATCGCAATTGAGATGACAACATTTCTTTGTTTTTAATGGTCGTTGCACGTGCAACGACACCATTCTTTTGTTTATATAGCGATTTTTTCGCAGGAACGACAACATTTCTTTATTTATATAGAAAATGCATCCCAGGAATTTTATGGTCATCGCACTTGTGACGACAACATTTCTTTGTTTATATAGAAAATGCGTCATAGGAAATTTATGGTTGTCGCACTTGAGACGACAACATTTCTTTGTTTATATAGCGAATTCGTTGTAGGTATATTAAGTTCATCGAGATTGTGACGAAAAATATTCATTTAAAAATAAATTAGAAAATTATTTTAGGTGGCAATATTAATATTAATATTACCATATTAATAACTATCAATAGAAAAATTGACATAATTTATTATTTATATTAATAACTTCTTTTGCATGGTTACTTGGTGTTTTTTCCAACAACTAAGCAAAATCTTATGCACTTTGGAAAGGATTGAAATTTTCTAAAGGTTCATGTGCTCAATCGTTGGTTGTATTGAGAGATTCAAATACAATCATTAACCATATGGAATTCATTGTGCTCTAAAATAGTCTCATTAAACTTCAAGGTTGTTTTCAAGGAAACTAAGTGAATGATACCAATTTTCAAGATGGTTTGTTAGCAATGACATATGGAAGTTATGTTTTATTTGTTTCAATATTTTAAATTCACCTAGTTATTTCTAGACCTAAAGTGTTATTAAATCCTCCATAAATAAATGTGGGTCTATTCCAAAGGTCTATTCCATAGGTATAGGCCTAAAGTGTTATTAAATGAGAGGCACAATGATTCCACTATAGGGGATGATGAAACGGGACCTATGGGAAAATAAATCCTCGATCTCCAAGGTCATTCTCAGAACTCATATTCTTATAAAATGTGCCTTAAATGAAGCCATATACCTTATTTTACTTATCAACCAATCCTTGAATCTATGTAAGAGGTTGGTGGGGAAAGTCTTTTCACATAATAATGGGAGCATGGGTTGAGTATAATCTTCATGCCATGAGAAGTGTAAGAGTCCTACATTCCGCTAGTTATAGGTAATGTCATCCATCATTTCCACCAATGATATCATTGTCATTGACTCTAACATTGTGGGAAGAACTCTAACATTAATTCTCTACATATTTCATGTTTTATTCTCCTTTTCCAACCCATACCAATTTGGAAATTAACCAAAATCAACATCAAGAAGAGGAAAATCGTAGAATTTGGATGAAATATAGTGGTTGTAGGTGAGCATATAGGATAGGGAAGATAATGATTCATCATTCACTACCCATTATATACTCTTTATATCCTTGAGAATCAAATATAGTTCTTTTAGGAAATTCTTAGAAACAATACAATAGATGAAGCTCTTTCTATCCACACTAAAGAGAACTAGAGAGAATAATAGATCTAAGGGACCATGAAGTACATAAAGTGAATATATTCCTTATGTTGCATGTTGTAGTGGAAGAGAGTTCCTTATCTATCGCAGGATGAATCAGATTCTTGTAATGCTTTGTGTTGAGAAGGTTAGGTAAGAATGTGAGTAGA
>ML783564.1:669440-691245 GCA_009831015.1 Picea engelmannii | reverse complement strand
GGACCATGAAGTACATAAAGTGAATATATTCCTTATGTTGCATGTTGTAGTGGAAGAGAGTTCCTTATCTATCGCAGGATGAATCAGATTCTTGTAATGCTTTGTGTTGAGAAGGTTAGGTAAGAATGTGAGTAGAAAGGTTGAGATGAGAAATATAGAATCTTATTGCTTGTTGTTTTCACCATGGTGGCCTTGTAGCCTAGGTTGGTGGTGGTATCTACACTAGATGGTTGTGGTTCAATGGAAATTTTCTCTTACATGACCAATCTCTTGGACCAATTTTTGTTAAAAGATAAGTCTCAATTTTTTGTTTATGAATATGCAAAATTACTATTACTCCAAGTCATAAAAAAATTATGTGTTATGCATGCTATGTGTCATTTTTTTTTTCCGATTTTGAATTTAAGTATACAAGGAAATGAAGAAAAATTTCATGACGCAAGAGAAGAAAATGATTTGTACCTTTTTAGAAATTTGTTTTGGATCGTGGAGGTGACCACCCTTCAAACCTGCATTTTTCAAAGACATTAAAAGGTTAAATGATCGAATAATAGATAAACATCTATGACCATCCATATTGCTCGATTATGTCATCGTTCTATGATTTCAATGTTCAACTTGTTACATCTGCATTCTCAATCAAGGTATTTAGCATGTTTATGCATGGAAACAATTCCTCTTTGTATCCCACCTTGTGGAATCACAAGACCTTAACATTGAAATCCTTGGGTTCATGTCCTTGGCTTATTTTTCTACTCGCAATGATTTGTGGAAGGTTCAACATCATTGTACATATCATAGAGGAATGAATAAGTAGGCTTTGAGGCAATGTTGAGTAACAACACCATGTCCATGACACAATGAAAAGACACAACAAAAAGAATGTTAATTCTCTTTGTCATGTAAAACACAATGAAACATGTCACAAGACTTTAAAAGTTGCATATATCATGTCACAAGATTTTGGAAGTTTCATCATTAAGAGAAGCTGAAATTATCATTAAGTGTATAACAAAATTACATTCACAGATATATACAGGCCATGGAAATAGCCTTGTGTATATTATTGGAAGAATAAGTACCCATAATGTCAATGCATTATATGCATCATTGCATGTTCAGTTATATAATGTACATCTAACTGTCTTATAAAATTATTACATGACATCATGAATTTATTTTAGTCTTATTTTGTGCTTTCCAGTTCTTAAGCAAATCATCCATGTCCATGTCTTCATCTACTGGGTGCTCTTCAATAGTTGATGTTGTTTTAGTCCTTTCACGTCAAGTACGTCTGGTCAATGTAGAATTTTGTACATCAACCTGGTTCGATGTTAAAGATAATAAAAACATATAATGCAATAAGTAGAGGTTTCTTAAAGAGGTATTGCATAAGAACCTACACACTATTAGTGAATGTTTATATTCGATTCAAATGGTAATCCACTAATAACTCTTCCCTGAGAGCTATGTTTTTTTTATTGCACAAAGGACTACCCGATTCTCTTAAAGTCCCTCATATATATAATTCGGTTGTTTGTTTGTTATCCTGGGTTGTGTGTTGTTTATAAAACCTGTGATATTGCCGGAAGCTTTAGGCCTTCCATCAATATATATAGTCTCTCCCTTATTTTTATCCTTGTTTATTAGTTGTATATAATTTGCGACGAGTGCATATCTCCGCATACTTCGCATGTACTGGACCAACTGCATCCAATCATTATAATTGTAACACGGTCCGACATAGTCCATCAATTCAGTTATTGTATTGTATTTTACAATTATTCCATCCATGGAAAATAGCCCCAAGCCATGCAGGGAGGATGGTGCAATGAGATATGTCCTATTGTTGACAACGAAGTCAACATCTATAGGAGGTATTCCTTAGGTACCCATTGTTTCACCATATTCTTATACCTGAGTGGAACATCTATGTCTCCTATGCTCTCATCATCATAAGAGAATGATCCTCCTTCGACAAGAAAAAATTTCATGCGTCTACAAAATTTTATTCTGACTTTTTCGCCTCTGGTCCTTTTTTGTCGATCATATCTACTAGATGCAGTCACATTTCTGGCCTCTATTTGGCCTAAGCTTTCCTCACTCGAGAAAGAAATATCTGGCAGGTACCTGTTTGGTTATACCTTCAGTTGCATGTGCACGTGTTGTTAGTTAGTAGTCCATCATCATATTCACAGTTCTAAATAAAAAAATATATCTTTAGTTTTGGATGCACAATTAGACTAGGGTGCAATTACCAATATTAGTGGTAAACCACCTCATTTAATGTGATATCCCTCTTGATTTTGGACATATTAAGGACATATTAAAAATGTGAAAACACTAAGGACATGATAAATTTATCATATGGATCTAAGAAAAAAATAGTATTAAGGTTGTTCTTTGTTGGATTTGTGCAAAATGAACCTAAACAAAAAATTATCACTTGAACTTGAGAAATTCCATAACTTCTAGAAATGGTATAGAAAAATATAAATACTAGACTAGGATAACCCAACTAGGCACCCTCTACTAAAGGAAGAGGAACCACACGAAACAAAACGCCTCTAATTTTTGTAAACCCCCATGTGTTGCAATGTCAACTCCCACAAGGCCATCCTAAACCCCAATACTATAGGGAAAAAATAATAGTTTTTTAGGAATCAAAGAAACCTAGGGTTGAACATGGGACATAACAACATGAAACCCATATCACATACAAAAATAAAACACACAAGGATAGATCCAAACCAAAAAACATGTTAACAAGGAAAACACATATTTTTCTATGTGCTAAAGACCAACTCGAAAAGAAAAAAGATATGGAAAAATCCAATTTGAAGAACACTATTGCAAGGAAAACACATCCCTTTCTATGTGCCAAATACCAACAATTCCAACCAATCTACCAGTGTATGCAAGAGGTAGCAATGAAACTACCCACAATCCTATGGAAAAACAACCCTCCTCCATGAAATGTTTTGGTAAGATAGGGTATCTACCTAATCCATGCTGGCAAGGGAAGTGGTGGTAAGATAGGGTATCTACCTAAGGGTGGCAAGGGAAGTGGTGGTAAGATAGGGTATCTACCTAATCCATGTTGCATGATAAGTGACACATATTCCACATGCAGTTGGTTGCATGGGAATCATTCATGAAGATGTTATGATGATTTTTTTTTTCATTTAGTATAAAAAATAAGGTGAAACACATTCCCTTAAACCCTACCTCCCCATCATCTTAATAACTGACCCCAACATTACATACTTAGCACCTTAGGACCTCCATCTCAGATACTGACAATACAAATGGAGGTCCTGACTAGGGATTTTATGGTAGACCTAAATGTTATTCATAAGGATATTATGATGAAATTGTTCATTTGTACATTGAGAGGAATTGCAACACATTAATGGTTTCATAAAGATTGTCTAAGGGTTGTGTCTTCAATTTCAAGTTTTATCAAAGACTTTTGTAGGATTTTGTGATTGTGAGTAGGCTCTTCAAGAATTCTACGATGAGGATTTTTTGCTTCAACATTGCATGGAAATAAGGAAGAAACTTGATGACACTTTGCAAGACTATCAAATAATCCCATGGATATTATTTTCAATAAGTTGGTTGAAAGGTATAAGGAAATAAATTATTGGTCGATGTTGTAGAAAAGAGATACCTTCAGAGCGGTGATCAACCCATCGTCTTATCTAAATAGTTGTTAGAGCATCATGTAGTAGGGGAACAACCCCTAGTCACCTCCATACCTGCAACAAGCCCATCTTCTACTAACGGATTTGGGCCCCCATCATATGAAGATGCCATTGCTGCACTAGAAGAACAATTGCATGACAAGTATGAGGAAGAGGGTGGCCATGTTTCTGGTGATCTAATCAAATCAAAGTTTGAGCACATGCTTGAGATTGAATAACTATGGTTTGATGCCCCTTTCAATTTTATGGTGGTAATATGATCCAAACGAATCCTCATGAGGAAAACCCATTATTTCCAGATTGCAACATCAAACTAGACAATGAGTTCTATGAGCATTCCATGGCCATTTTCAACCCAACAACAAACCCTCCCATTGTTAAAAACTAGATTTGTGATGGTGCCTCAAGTTTCATGGACAAGTCAAATGAGGGATGTGTTCCCTTGGTATATGAAGATACCGTTGCTTCCCTAGAAGAATAACTTGCTATAAGTTTTGGAGCCAATTGGAAGGATGGAATAGACATAGAAATAAGTTTGGTTTATTGTTCAAATTTTTATATACTAGAAGATTAATTAGAACCTCCAAATGCTGGTGGAAATGATGGACATGAATACACCTCTGGTGTCTCTGAGAGGCATACTGTTTGGTTTCTGTGAGAGGCATACTAAGATTACCATTGAAGAGATGGAAGAGGACTGCCCATGTGTTGATATGTGTATTACAAAATACCAATAGGTAAATGGAAATAGTGACCATGATCTCTTTGGTGTCGTTAAGATTGAGGATAAGGAGTCTAGACAGTTTCTTGAGGTCAAAAAAATGTATGTTGATCTTGTTGATTCTCTTAGTGAAAACATTGATTTACAACTCAACAATAACACGTCTTATATTCTATATTTTGAAGGCTCTCCTACTTATGATATATGTATTGGCCAGAATGGTGAAGAATGCATGCCTTCTCTGGTTGAAATTTTGGTCTCCCAATCAGGCAATCCTCTCCATAAAATTGGTGGCGATGAAACCTTAATGGTGCATGTTGACCAATGAATGACAATGGAGGAGTACTAGACACAAAAATAAATGAGGATCATGATATTCCTAACTCCCTGGCATTGATATCATGGATATGGAACACTTTCCCAATGTTGAAGAATATTTTCTTGATTATGTTAGATGATAAGAAAAATAGTGTGACAACGACCCTAGCATCCATGTGTAGTTTAATTTGGATCTGATTCCCCATTTGGAACAAACCATGTATTAATATTATATTATTCATTTTTCTAAACACCCATATATGACATTTCCAAGGAAGAAGAACATAGAACTGTGATAGTTATTGACTGATTCTCATCCTAAAGATAAAGGTCTCTATCATCAAGAAGAAAATGGGCACGGACAAGATAAGTGGTGAAAATAAAAATGGTTTACCATATTTAATGCAAATGAAGGTTCATATGTTTTATATCTCAACAAGAAATATCAAGAAAAAAATAGAGAGAAATCACATAACCAAGGCATAGATTCTAATGAAGACATTCTTTTGGTTGTCGAGGTTACCAGCGATAGAAGATTCACTCTTGGTTGAAGTATTGATGAGGTATATAATGGAAAATCCAACCCATAATTACCAATAGAATTTGAATAGAACCATAAAACCAATAGCCTACAGTGCAATGGTCATCCAATCTATGTTATCGAGGATGATAGTGAATGTGATGTTGTTCTTATGATAGTTTTTGGTTCCAATGAATCATAAACAAAAGGATCCTCCCCTATGGATATACACCTTGGAGACAGGGTCTATAAGAATCTACGAGAAGGTTTTTTTGCCACCAAATCTGCTCTGTGTGTTTCCTACCATGGAGTAAAGTGTACCAGCAGGCTGGTGAGGTACACGATGGTGTAAATGATCGTGTTTCTCCTTGTATATGCAATCCAATCCTTTAGGATCACATTAACAAGGTAACTATGGCCTATCACAAAATGTCTATCCTCAGGTTGGATCAATTCCATCGCAAGAAGCATGCATGAGGCTGGATCAAACCATTTATCATCACACACGAGAATGAAGAAGCGAGGGATATCAAATTTGAACTTCTAATTCCCTATTCAAATGGTGGTCCTCTACATGCAAAATTGGGCTATGAGAAGTCTCGAATGGTAAATATGCATCTCCAACATGGTAGTGAACAATATTGTAGGCATGGAATAATGGCATAATGTTGGATAGCTACAATGTGGATGCACAAGTAGAAATGGTAGGTGATGACATGGTAGTCAGGGTTAAACAAGGAGAAGGCAACATTTCACTCATGTGTCTCAATCTTCAAATATTCAAGGTTTTTAACAAGGAGGCATGCCATTAGGTTTATACCTTTAAATGCCTTGGTAAGAACTTACATTGGACACTTGAACCTCATATGGAATCAATTCAATTCATTTAAAAGGATTCCTTATATTTTGTTCATGATGTATTCTAGTAGGTATACCCTATATTCCCATTATTGTTTCAAAGTCTGGAAAACAAGACTTGGAGGGTCAACAAACAAAGAAGATGCATTGGTCATACCAGGATATAAATACTCAGGAGATGTCTAGGAACACTATACTAAATAGCTGCAAATCCTCTCATGGACAACCATTCTTGCATGGAGACATCTTAGAGCTATTATGGAAGGATTGTTTTACTGGAAAGTTTGATTATGCCACCCTGAACTTAGAAAGTGTTCACCATTTTCTAATGCTTTAACACAACACCAAGATCTGGCTTCCAGGACCTTCGGTGTCAAATTAATATTAGATGAATTACTATCTGGCATGCTTAGGAGACATCAAATTGATGAAATGTTGGAAAATGTAGGGTTATCCTTTGAGGATGAATGGTCTGAATGTGTCCTTTATGCTACAGGAAAAATCGCAAGGATTCTGGCAAGATTTGAAGTTGAAAATGTGATATTTTCTTGCAAACCATGTGACCAAGGAAAGATTACAAATTACATCATTCATGTGCTAAATGTTCAACCTTTTACTCTGGTATCAAAGACAAATTTGAAGCTACATGTATATGAAAAACAATATGATAGTATCAAGACATAAATTCTCGGAAGGCAAGAGGAAATTATGTGGTATGATAGATTTTACAAAAACCTTCTTCAAGAGTGGCTAGACATATGTTGTAGCATATCATTTCCATTTCTACATCCACCTGATGGAATCTTTCATTCATAGATACTCAATTTACTATTCATGCCAACAATGATAGAGATTCCAACATACAAGCATTCAGACTTTGACGTTTCCATGTTTTTCACAATAACTAAGCACATGGGAAAGGGACATTATACTTTTGAGGAGCTAAGATGGTTTCATTGGATCATTGTTTGCATTTGGATGCATGGTTGCATTTGGTTGCATGGGCATCATTCATAAAGATGTTATGATGATTTGTTTTTGCAGTTAGTATAAAAAATAAGGTGAAACACATTCCCTTAAACCCTACCTCCCCATCATCTTAAAATCTGACCCCACCATTACATACTTAGCACCTTAGGACCTCCATCTCAGATACTGACAATACAAATGGAGGTCACGACTAGGGAAGAGGGAACAGAGGTGGATAAGGTGGAGGATGTGATTCCTTGACCCAAGGAGAAGAAACAATATAAAGGTAAAGGTGGCCTATACATGTCAAAAGGGAGAAAGAAATTGAGAGTAAAGTACATTGTTAAGTAACAAATACGAGAGTTGTTATTGATTCGTAGCCCATCGATGGATACAAAATTGTAAAGGCTAAGGCATGGGTGCGGGTTATTTTAAATGGGATAAGTGATGTTGTTGTTGTTGTCCATTACCTTGACTCACTCCATCCAAAAAATGACAAATTTTTTAATTACCTTGACACACTCCACCCAAAAAGGACAAATGGGACAAGCCATTATTCAAAGGCCACAATTACATATTGGTCGGATTAATGGTGAATGGGCATTGCATCTAAGTGGACATTTCATGGGATTCATTATGACATTTGTAATTTTCATATCTCCCAAGGTATCTTCACAACTCCTAAGTTCGTTCACAACTCTCGATTCAATATTACAACTCTCAAGGCATTGGTCAGAATGGCATAGGCAGTTTGGGGATATTCTTCATGCACATGGACCTCTCATGCCATGCCACGTTACAAATATTGGAGTGGTCAACTTGTTTGCGCATTTGGAGGCATGTGTCACATAGTTTGATGGATGACCTCCTAGTTTGATCGATGTTGGATATTGACGAGAAAACATGCTTCCTAGACAAGACCTCAATGGTTAATATTTTTGTGGAAATGAACTTGGGAGATGGATTGCTTGAAGGAATTGATATCCAAGTGGAGAATTGTTCTTATTGTCAGGAGATAGATAATGTTAAGATTCCTTTTTGGTGCTCCATCCTTCATATGTATGGTCACCTTAGGCAAACTTTCCCTAAGAAATATACACCCAATGATGAGGAAGAAGTTGAAGATTCAATAGAGGAAATTGCCAAGCTCAAAATTGATCTCAAAATGATAGCGGGAAGAGCCATAATCCCTCTTCATAAAAAGGTAAGTCTATATCTGTGGATCCTTCTTTTGTTATTATTGAATATATATTAAGATATATAGTCAGAGAACGATGTCATTAGCTCATCATTGAAAGACCTTGAGAAATCCCTAAAATATCCAACATTGAAAGAAAAAATGCATATGAGGAATTGGGATGTCATTAAGAAGACTGGAACCTAGATGGAAATGAGAGTCCACATGGATAAGAAGATTTTGGAAAATATCAATACCTTGTTAGATGTTAAAGAATTAGGGTCAAAGGAATCCCTTAAGTTACATGATGCGTATTCTTTCAAAAATTCAATTCGAATTGAATATATTTGACTAGATATAATGTTCTATTTTGAATTTATGCATAGATCTTTGGGTTGATCATTTAGGAAAAAAAGCCTCTAAGCTCGACTTTGAAATTATAAGGTCAAAAGGGGTTTTTACCTTCTCCCCAATTGCATAACCAATTACAAGTATTAATAAACCAAATTTTAGCATGGTACTTGCAATCCAAGATAAGTGGTATTTAGAGTTCAATATACACACCTTTTCACACTCCATTATTTATGGAGGACCAACCATTTCAAGCGCATCATATTATTACCTTGTGCACATGTGGGATAATGGATAGTTTAAAGGGAAGTGTAGGATTCTAGGTTAAATTGGTTCATTGGTCATTTGAGGAGTTCTTGGGGGGTTCTATTTAAGCGGATTTTTTTTTTATTCACCCAAATTGGTTGTAATATCTCTAGTTTATTGGTAGCATGGATAGCCATAGCCAACATGGACACTATCCCTATTGTAAAATAAAATAAATCTATCAATTTCTTTGTAAACAGTGTTATCTCCTCAAATGATTTTGTAAAATTTGAGGAATTTCCTTTGTTCTTTCTTAATTTGTCATTTTCCTTAGTTCTTTTGGGCAGTGTCTGTCTTAACTTCCACATTTCTCATCAAGCTCTCGTTGATTACTTTTTCCTAGCATCCTGTGTCTTTGTCTTCTTGACCTACAAATAAATTTTAGAAATCCCTATTTAAGATTATTTGGTCATTCGACATTTTTACTCTAAAGGTCAAGTATATATATATATATATATATAATGTTTTTCTAAAAACTATTTTTATAGTTTTTGAATGATGTTTTTACATATATATTTATATTTGTTTATTAAATGAAAAAAAAGGTGTGTGCACTTATCAAGTGTCTAACCTATTACATATCAAGTCCATACACTACACATCACAAGGCAAAGAAAGTTGTGATCAAGTCACCCAACATACAAAGCCCAGCATCAACTCTAAGTCCACAACTCAAGCAACAAGTTAAGCCATATGCCTAATTCTAGAATCGACACATAAAGTCAAGAAACAAAGCACAAGCCACAGGTCAATTCACAGTTTTTATGTCAAAGTAGACACATCAAGCCACAAGCCCGATCTTCATCTTTGCAAACGATGAGGAGTTGACAATGTTTTGTCCACACATCATTGAAAGCAATTTTTCTGAATCACGACCTTGATGCTCAGATTATGGAATACACAGGAGTCTTTGCCAAGTGTCAAAACAATCTTGCAGAGGCTGATTGGAGGATCCAGTATTGCATAGATTTAGGGGAAGATCCATCTGGTAACAGTTGGCCACAACAACGAGAAAGAGGATGGGTGTTGTCATAGCGTGGAATCAGGGAAGAAAAGGATAGGTGCATCGCCGAGTTCTCTGAATGCAAAATAGATATTTACCAAATGCCTGATTTGCAGGCAGAGGATTTGTGTGCATGTGTTCTTTGGTTTGGGATGTCAATGTTTGATACTTGACATTATGCACCAGCCCGCCAAGTTACAGGAAGGGTTGTAGATATTAAGCTTATGATATTTTGACAGTTACCAATCATGAAACATTATGTTTCTATGAATGTAATGGAAATGAAACAGTGTTTATATCTGAAATGTGTTGAGTTGAGGAGGCAAAGCATAAGTGCTCTTTGTCCTTGTCTAGGCCAGGAAAACTTCCAAGAATACACATCTTATATGAATGGATATATATATTTCAACATCACCTGTATACCAGGTGTTGTGTCTGCTGGTTCATTGGTATCCTTTTACCCGATGGTTCATCATCTAATACATATCGAGCTCCACCAACACCCTTGTCATATGATACAGATCCTATATATATATATATATATTTGCTTGCATCTTGAGGGGTTAGTTTCACAACGTAATAAAACTAGTAGTCATGTGCATGGAAATTCCGAGCTCTTTAGAAGGAGCCATAGTGATGGAATAAGAAGATTCATGAACAGGTGCAGGAGAAAAATTGTATGCACAGATAGGACAATATTTCTAGATTTCATGAGCATTAATAATACAGGTGACAGATTCCAGGCAGTGCAACAACTTGCAACAGAGCTTCTTTCTCATTTATTTCTGGAAGATTACTTACAGAGGAACACAATCACTCAACATGCAATTGGTCCTCTGGTTTAGATTCTTGAATCTGGCATGCCTAGTTTGCAACAAAAGGCAATCAAAGCTCCTTTTGTAAACAGTTTTGAAGACTACATTTTCAGCAGCTTAATGACATCTATAGATAAAAAACAAAGGAGTATTCTCACACTGCTAGTGTACAAAAACAATGGTATTATCACAAGTTCAGGGATACTCCTTTCTTTGTATGAGATATGCACATAGCACAGGAAGTTCATGCAATGAAGAATCATGATTGAAACACAACAAAGAAATCAAATGAGCAGCCTTGAAAATCAAGAATCTTTGAAAACACAATTATGAAGCTTTGAAGAAGTTTGCTAAAGCCTGCCTTTTTGGTGGCTACTTCAGTTTGTACAGCTATCTTTCGCCATTGAAAGTAGAGCTTTCGATGGATTGAAGGTTATAATTTTGGCTCACAAGCCACCGAAAGCACAGAGATAGGCATAATGATGGTATTTTCGCTCAGATCAAATGTTTTTGTTGCCGAATCATTTGAGGAAGATTCTAAATGAATGATAAAATTAAAATGGATAGAGATCCCTCTCTCTTTTAAGTTTTTGAAGTTGATGCAAATGATATAAAGGTCGAAGATCCTTTCTATGTTTAGTCAAGATACTGTCCAACTGTCAAAGGAAGATTTTAAGTGCCTTGTAATCACCTTGAAGGTTTTTGAGCGTGTCAAAGATTGTTGCAACTGTCGAAGATGTTGAAGATAACAGATTATAATTAGGATTTGATTCCTTTAAGTTAGGATCTAATCGTATGATTTGAAAACTATTTTGACCTTGTTCTATTATTAGTATTTTAGATCCATTTTGATAGGATCTCATTGATATTGTAAAGGCTATAAACCCAATCAATCTTGAGGGGCTAAGGGGAAGTTCGACAATGGAGACCTTTTCACACTCTGTACTCAAACTTCTCATTTGCAAATCAATTTGTACAAGCTTCTTTTGAAATTATCTATTCAGACTTACATTTTCTTGTCTGTTCTATATTTGCACATGGATGTTTAATTCATGTCTATTCTATTTGTCTAAAGCCTGATGGTTGTCATCCTATCATTGCTTTGATGAGTTGAATTGCAAATATCATTTTCTCATTATGATTGGCCATTCATGTTTCTTTATGTGTGAGTCTGCTGGCATAGTAAGAATTCTCCATACATTCACTTATTTACAAACCCTCTGAACAGTGATAGTTAAGAGCCTTGTCATCTGGTTATGTTTATGCATGTCATGAGAGAGCAGTTCTAATTTAGTTACTTGACTTGATCCAATTAAGAGAATATTATATACCATTGAGATATTAATTAAGTTACTGGGCTTCTTTGAGCTACAACCTAGAAGAACTCCTGGAGTGATAATAAATTGGTGTCGTTGCCAGGTAGAGGAGATTGAAGATCAGCTTCACTGGGAGACAACATAGATTCAACTTTGATGATAGACAAAGCCTGGACATCATTTGGTTGAAATCATATATCCGATGACTCCATGAAGGACGAATTTAGTGGTGACTCCATTGTTCAGAAATTTGTTGGTGACTCCACTGGTATGACATGAACAAGATCTTAGCTAAGAGGTATGCGTTATGTGATTTTTTAGAAATTGTTGGTTTCCCTAATCCAGTGCCTAGTAGAGATGAATGGGAAAATAACTTTCCCAGATTTTGAGGAGAAGAGTGGGAAGTGCCAGTTGAACATTTGCTAGATTTTCATGATTGCATGCATCGGTTGCAAGTTGTGCATGAGGATGTTCAGATCCGATTTTTCAGTTTTTCATTAGAGGGGATTGCTCATAATTGGTACTGGTCTCTTCCTCTTTCAAGTATCATCTCTTTGGCAGATTTTCATGCTCCTTTCAATTTGTTTTGTAAAAAGTATTTTCCAGCTGAACATCTTTTTGAAGAATGTTGTAATGAGTTTTCTTTGCTTCATAAAGATTCTGTTAGTCATGAAAATCGGATTTGTGATAAAGCATCTATTGCAGAAGATAGTATTTACCATGAAGATCAAGAAATGTTAAATGATATTGATTATGATAGCAGTGATACAGAAACATTGGGCATTATATCATATGTGTCTATTGTTTTAAATAATCACGAAGATCAACATGTCTCTTTTGAATATTCTGATGTCAAAGAACAGGGATATACATCAGCTGAAGATATCTCTTATTGTGATCGAGAGATTTTTGATTCACATTATGAAAACCATGGTGACAATACTGAATCTGCAGTAAATGTTGAGGGCAACCCACATTTTCTAGATTTGCAGATCAGGGGAAGTTGCAGTAACCATAAGGAACAAGGTGATATCTTTCCAGATCTGTTTCAAGATTTTATTGTTGATTCTGCTATTCAAAAAGCTTCATCTCTGTCATTAGGATCTTACCTTGATACTCCTATATTTGACCAATACAGTGATGAGGAAGAAGATGTTAAGGTTTGTGAAGACTTATTGTTTACTCAAATTTCATCTAGTTCTTCTTTTAACGAGAGAGATGATAAAAAATGTGTGCATGTTGTGATTGATGCTTGTTACGAATCTGTTGCTCAAAAGTCCAATGAAGATCCTTTTAGTTTTGAAATGTCCTGCAAAGATATTATTGTTGGAGAGGAAATTGTTAGCTATGATGAGCCAACATATCATCATGATGAATCCAGATTACAGAGATATGGTGAAGGGGAGAATAAAGGTTCAGATCAGCTGTTGAGCTAGCATTTTTCTCCGACAAAGGTTCAACAGTTCACATTCAACATTTAGATCAGTGAAAGCAATCAGTAGCTACAATACAGTCATTTGGATCAACAACATGAAGAGTTATTTTTTTGGGTCTTTCATGACCCTTTAGCTGATTTTATGCAATCTATGAGAAGCATGTATGTTAAAGTATTTTTGTCAGATGAAATTTTTTCTTTATCATATGCTCAAACCACTTTTCTGTTGGCTATTCATTCCTTTCTTTTTCGGGTCAAGATCAAGAAAAGGTTCAGTAAATCAATTTCTGAAACGACTTCATTGGAAGCATGAGTTTACTTGATTGAGTATTAGTACAATGGTTAGAGTAGGATTAGATAAGAAAATAATCTCTTCATCAGAGAAAGTAGATTCTTTTATTTATTGGTTGTTGAATAAGCAAAGCATGCTATTGGCAGGCTACATGTAGGTCACAGGTTTGCAGGGATTAGTTCTAAAGGCTAAATGACTCTATAGCCCAATGGTAAAGGCGATTGGAACTACTAAGTTCTTGGAGCCTTGCAAGGAGGTCTCCATCCCAGTTGGAGCCATATGTTATCTCCTCAAATGATTTTATAAATTTTGAGCAATTTCATTAGTTCTTGCTTAATTTTTCATTTTCCTTAGTTCTTTTGGGCAGTGTCTTAACTTCCACATTTCTCATCAAGCTCTCGTTGATTACTTTTTCCTGGCATCCTTTGTCTTTGTCTTCTTGACCTACAAATACATGTTAGAATTCCCTATTTAAGATTATTTTATCATTCGACATTTTTACTCTAAAGGTCAAGTGTTTTTATAATATATATATATATATATATATATATATATATATATATATATATATATATATATATATANTAATGTTTTTCTAAAAACTATTTTTATAGTTTTTGAATGATGTTTATATATATATATATATATATTTGTTTATTAAATGAAACAAAAGGTGCGTGCACTTATCAAGTGTCTAACTTATTACATATCAAGTCTATACCCTACACATCACAAGTCAAAGAAAGTGGCAATCAAGTCACCCAACATACAAAGCCCAGCATCAACTCTAAGTCCACAACTCAAGCAACAAGTTAAGCCATATGCCTAATTCTAGAATTGACACATAAAGTCAAGCAACAAAGCACAAGCCACGGGTCAATTCAAAGTTTTTATGTCAAAGTAGACACGTCAAGACACAAGCCTGGTCTTCATATTTGCAAACGATGAGGAGTTGACAATGTTTTGTCCACGCATCATTGAAAGCGATTTTTCTAGATCACGGCCTTGATGTTCAGATTCTGGCATACGCAGGAGTCTTCGCCAAGTGTCAAAAAAATCTTGCAGAGGCCGATTTGAGGATCCAGTATTGTGTAGATTGAGGGGAATATCCGTGTAACAGTTGGCCACAACAACGAGAAAAAGGATGGGTGTTGTCATAACGTGGAATCAGGGAAGATAAGGACAGGTGCAGCACCGAGTTCTCTGAATGCAAAATAGATATTTGCCAAACGCCTGATTTGCAGGAAGAGGATTTGTGCGCAGGTGTTCTTTGGTTTGGGATGTTAAGGTTTGATACTTGACATTATGCACTAGCGCGCCAAGTTACAGGAAGGGTTGTAGCTATTAAGCTTATGATCTTTTGACAGTTACTAATCATGAAACATTATGTTTCTATGGATGTAATGGAAATGAAACAACGTTTATATCTGAAATCTGTTGATTTGAGGAAGTAAAGCATAAGTGCTCTTTATCGTTGTCTAGGCCAGGAAAACTTTCAAGAATACACATCTTATCTGAATGTATATATATATTTCAACATCACTTGTATACCAGGTGTTGTGTCTGCTAGTTCATTGGTATCCTTTCACCCGATGGTTCATCATCTAATACATATCGAGCTCCACCAACACCCTTGTCATATGATACAGATCCTATATATATATCCGCTTGCATCTTGAGGGGTTAGTTTCACAACGTAATAAGACTAGTATTCATGTGCATGGAAAGTCTGAGCTCTCTAGAAGGAGCCATAGTGATGGAAGAAGAATATTCACGAACAGGTGGATGAGAAAAATTGTATGCACATATAGGACAGTATTTCCAGATTTCATGAGCATTAATAATACAGGTGACAGATTCCAGGCAGTGCAGCAACTTGCAACAGAGCTTCTTTCTCATTTATTTATGGAAGATTACTTATAGAGGAAAACAATCACTCAACATGAAATTGGTCCTTTGGTTTAGATTCTTGAATCTGGCATGCCTAGTTTGCAACAAAAGGCAATCAAAGCTCCTTTTGTAAACAATTTTGAAAACTGCATTTTCAGCAGCTTAATGACATATATAGATAAAAAATAAAGGAGTGTTCTCACACTTCTAGTGTACAAAGACAATGGTATTATCACAAGTTAAGGGATACTCCTATCTTTGTATGAGATATGCACATAGCATAGGAAGTTCATGCAATGAAGAATCATGATTGAAACACAACAAGGAAATCAAATGAGCAGCCTTGAAGATCAAGAATTTTGGAAAACACAATTATGAATCTTTGAAGAGGTCTACTAAAGCCTGCCTTTTCGGTGGCTACTTCAGTTTGTACAACTATCTTTAGCCACTGAAAGAAGAGATTTTGGTGGCTTACAGGTTAGAATTTTGGCTCACAAGCCACTGAAAGCATAGAGATAGGAAGAATGATGGTATTTTCACTTAGATCAAATGTTTTTTCTGCCAAATCATTTGAGGAAGATTCTAAATGAATGATAAAATTAAAAGGGATAGAGATCACTCTCTCTTTTAAGTTTTCGAAGTTGATGCAAAGGATATAAAGGTCGAAGAGCCTTTCTGTTTTTAGTCAAGATACTGTCCAATTGTCAAAGGAAGATTTTAAGTGCCTTGTAATCACCTTGAAGGTTGCTGAGCGTGTCAAAGATTGTTGCAACTGTCGAAGATGTTGAAGATAACATATTATAATTAGGATTTGATTCCTTTAAGTTAGGATCTAATCCTATGATTTGAAAACTGTTTTGACCTTGTTCTATTATTAATATTTTAGATCCATTTTGATAGGATCTCATTGATATTGTAAAGGCTATAAAGCCAATCAGTCTTGCGGGGCTAAGGGGAGGTTCGACTTTGGATACTTTTTCACACTCTGTACTCAAGCTTCTCATTTGCAGATCAGTTTATACAAGCTTCTTTTGCAATTATCTATTCAGACTTACATTTTCCTGTCTATTCTATATTTGCACATGGATGTTTAATTCATGTCTATTCTATTTGTCTAAAGCCCGATGGTTGTCATCCTATCATTGCTTTGATGAGTTGAACTGAAAATATCATTTGTTCATTGTGACTAACCATTCATGGATCTTTATGTGTGAGTCTGCTGGCATAGTAAGAATTCTCCATACATTCACTTATTTACAAACCCTCTGAACAGTGACAGTTACAAGCCTTGTCATCTGGTTATGTTTATGCATGTCTTGAGAGAGCAGGTCTGATTTAGTTATCTGACTTGATCCAATTAAGAGAATATTATACACCATTGAGATATTAGTTAATTTACGAGGCTTCTTTGATCTACAACCTAGACGAACTCCTGGAGTGATAACAAACAATAGAACCTAATTGATGAGAACCAGGCCTCTATATTCTCATCTATTAGTAGAATCCATGTTCAGGAAGATAATCATAATGCAGGGTCTGTTTTTATCCTGGAGTCTCTATTACAACAGAAGAGGAAAATCAATTCTTTAAAGGAAGAGTGCATATGTTTCAATGAGTTCTATAAATATGGGTTTCATTGAGTTCTATAAATATTTCAAGTTTGTAAGGGTTTTGGAAATTAAACCTCATAGCATTACAATATTATGATTCCCTAAGTGACTCACGATTCAGATGCAACCTTATATAATCAACAGTTCAGATATTTAGGGTTGAGTTCCATCATTCCAAAATTGCCCCCATATGCCCAAAACTTAAACCTGTAGCCATAAATATTGGTATGTGTCAAGGGGTGATGTTGGAAAGAGATTTTAGAAAAGAAGGCGGGAGATCAAAGCCTCATCAGGGCTGAAATTTCTAGCATCAACCATTACTAGCATGAAAATTATCGATTTTGGAGGCATTACTCGTGTCTTCTGTCGCTAGATGGGTCTCCTCTTTCACTCACATTGTGGGATAGCTATCCAGATATGTTGCTCGCACTAGTGTAGGAATCACTAGGGATGTCTCCTGTTATGCTCACACTGTGGGTAGCTAGGGTATATTTCGCGTCTTTGTCGCTCGCAGTACTGTAGGCTAGGCGCGGGTTTGGTTTCATATGTTTTGTTTTGTTTTGTTATTTCATATTTTTTTTATTTTGTTATTAAACAATATAATATATATTATATTAATTATAACAAAATATAATATAAATATATAAATTATAAATATAAATATAATTAATATAAATTAAATAAATTAAAATTAATATAAATTATATGTAGGTTGGGGTTTAGGAATTATATGGGTTATATGGGTTATGGATTATCATTGAGGTTAAGGATTAGATGGTTTAGAGGCTATAAGGGATGATGGTTAGGAGTCATAAGGGATTTATATAAGTGTTATAGGTTAGGAGTGATACAAGTTAATTTTTTAAGGTATTAGGAGTTATAACATAAGATTTATATGGGTTTATTATTAAGGGTTATAAGGGTTAGGTAAAACTAGGGGTTATGAGGGTCAAGGGTTTGGTGTTATATGTTATAGGTTATATTTTATAAGGGATATATGGATTGGGTATTGTAGTTATTAGTTGTTTTAGGGTAAGTGGATATAATGGTTCGGAATTATACATGTTAAATGTTATATTCCTTAGGGGGGTTTATGGGTTGTAGGAATTATTGGGGTTACAAATTTTGCATTATATATTTTTGAGGTTAAGGATTATTACAACCAAGGGTTTAGAAATTGTAATAATTAAGGGTTATTTGTGATAGTAATTGAAGGACGATGTTGATAAGAAGTTATGAGTATAGAGAGATATGAATTATAGAGAGTACATGTACATGGATTTAGGATTATAGGATTTACATGGATTAACGATTGTATGAGTCAAGGGTATTATATGTCAGGAATGATAGGTCATAGGGTTATGGTTCATAACAATTTAGAGTTAATTGAAATTTAGAATTTTTGTGGTTAGAGACTAGAATACTAGTGTTTATAGAGGTTAGGAGTTAATGGTTTTACAAGTTAGGGATTAGAATAATATAAGTGTTTATAGAGGTTGCATTTCAAATTATAGAGTTCAATGGATATGGGTCATAGAGGTTATGGGTATTATAGGGGTTTTAAGGTAAGGATTTTAAAAAAATGGAATGCTCCCCATGGTTCACTGACTTGTGTTCTCAAGCACATGAAGAACGAAGTGTTGAATAAACATCGTGTTCTCCCATGGAAGATCTTGGTGAATACCTTAAATATGAGATCCCTCATGCATCTATTTCTCCTCCCCATGAGGTTGAGGGGTATTCTTCGTCATGGATGGGTCTTTTCACATAAGGGATGGGTCTTGGGCTATCGGTCCAAAATGAATCTTATAGGGCATTGATCCCTAAACTAGGCCTTAAACCACCACACAAACCTGCAAAATCATTGGCCGCATTCTGGGATATGGACATTATTGAGATATTTTGTGTACCTGGCATGGGTATCATAGCCTTGTTCATCGTTGATATAGGAAAATAAGGAACATAGTACCTAAGCTAATCTTCTAGGATCATAATTCATTAATGACACCTCAAACCATCACATAAACCCTCTAGATAGAATCTTTATCCTATGAATGATATATTAGCATCCTTAGAAAGTTTTAGGCATAAGGGATGGGTCGCAAGACCTTAACCATGGTCATGGGAAAAAATAAAGGGTATTAGTACCTAAATGAATCTTTTAAGACTCATGATTCATGAATGAGTACTTGAATCACAACACAAGCCATTTAGAGGGGATATTTGGTTTGTGCTTCAAATATGGGTGCCATTAGAAGGTTGTGTACACCAAGTAGGAGTTTTACAAAAAGTGTGGTCATGGGGATTATTGACAAGGACCATTTTAGAATGTATTAACAATTTTTCTTTAAAGCATTCCTAAGACAATATGGGTCCTTTTAATTTTAGTAGGTGACATCTTTTTTTTCCATTACATCTTATTAAATTATCGCTAAAGATTTTCTATTTTAATCTAATAATTCTTATAATAGTTGAAGATACATAATTACAAATGTATCAAAAGATGTATTCATGACAATATTTAAGTTAGAGAATGGACTATGCTCAAGAAACCACTCAACATACCTTGTTTATCAAGATTAAATTTTATGAATTTTATGAAAGCACTGAATGGATTTTTGTTGAAGGAATGCTAATCAAGTTTGTATTTGGCCATTAGTTTTAAAATACAATAGGAATAATTAGAAATGTTTTGATTTCGATTGATTTTGATTATGTGCTAGCAAGACATTGGACTCATACATGTTGCATACCCCTACACTTGCTAGGTACAATCTTAAGAGCTAAAAATAATGTTAAGACAATAATAATGATACTAAAATTAAGGTTAGAAATGGTTAATAATAATTTTAATTCAAAGGGATCAATGAAGAATAATTAAAGTAAAAATAAATAAAGTTAACTATCGAAAAATGTATAATTTTGTCCACAAATATAAGTAAAGGAAAAAGGAGAAGGGGAAGAAAAGAAACAAGGAAATGGCATCAAGTGAGGAAAGCAACCAACAAACCATAGAAGAATCAAGAGGAGAACGAATAAAATAGGGTACAAATTAATGAATAAATTTGAATGAAGGAAAGAGGGTGAGGAAGGTTAAATAGGGAGTAAAAATGTAAAAAGAAAATAACTTCTCAATTTCAATAGCTTCTCTAATCATCCTAGTCAAATAGTGTTCAGTTTCGGCTAATATTTTAGTTTGGTCAAAACATATAAGGTCCTTGGTGTTGTTGGAATGCTCAACAATAATAGGTTTTGAAGTGTGATTGTGGTTTGTATGGGCTTAAAAATTTACACATAGAAAAACTAAATGTTTGTAAATTATAATTGGGAGAATCTATAGATAAGACAAACTTTAAGTTCTTGAAAATTATAATTAGATTTAATACCTTTTATTCAAATGTTGCAATGGCTGCTAGCAAACATCCAAAGGAAGATACCATATTGAAATCACTAGGATTTGACCTCTCTCAATATGAATATCTTGCAAGGATGTTACTTCTTGTTTTGTAGAAAAAAAAACTTCTCCAAAGCTTCCCTTTGCTCGTGCTTAGAAACCCCTAAATAACCTCTTGCAAAACTCTTTATTTTGGCCTTCTCCTAAATAAAAATTGATTCCAAAGTTAGTCGGAAGATATATTGGAGCCTAAAGAAAATTATAAATATTAATTGGGTTGATATTATTACTTAAGGGACTAAATTAGCTTATAGCGTGGACAATTAGAGATTTTTTTAGTAGTGTCACATGGACCATTTTTTTAAGCCCACCCATCTAGGCCCACCCATAGTAGGTCATAGCAAGGACTTTCTCTACATGCATCGTCAATTCACCAGATATCCTATGGGGTGCATGAGTCATTAAAACCCCTAACTTCCATCACCCAAACCCTTAGTCAACTAAAACCCCTAACTTCTAGCACCAATTTTCATCCTCATATTATCCATAGGGGAATGGAAAACCACTAACCCCTCTAGTATTTTTCACACCTAATTCCTATAGCCCAATCCCATAATCTTTATAACCCTTGAACATTATATCATGTGTAATTTAATTGTCATTCGCTATCAAGAAAGTACCCTAACCCTTGTCCCCGATAACCCTTCATCCCTAAATTATATAACTGCTAACCCTTAATGTAATCTCTAACCTTGAACTCTTATAACCACTTATATCTAGCACATGAAGTAATTGATATGATCCATAACCATTATAAGTTGTGTCACATGTTTCATCCTTAAACTCTATAAAAGAAAATCCCTAACCCTTACATTCCATAACAATTATAAGGATTATCAACTAATAACTATATACACTAATGTATGGAACCCTAAACCCATAACCTCTATAACCCTTAACCCTTTTATCCCTAATGTTTAACCCATATCCCTTATAATCTGTAACCCCTATAACCTTAATTTTTAAGACTATTACATACAACCACTATTACTGAGTAACCATCTAACCCCTGAGAACCTATGGCCATTAACCCTTATAATCGCTATAATTTATTTCCCCAAAC
>ML783564.1:633598-669390 GCA_009831015.1 Picea engelmannii | reverse complement strand
TACATTAACTATTACATCTATCCATTATTAGTACTAGTTTATCACCTATGTTAACCCTAATCACTAACCTCTATAATTTCTAACTTATAAACCCCAAATAGCTAAAGCCTAACTTATTAACCCTAAGCACCTAATACCTTAATGACACAAACATTAATCCTTATAAAACTCAAACCATATAACCACTTTACTCCATAACACTATAACCCTTATGATCCCTAACACCTAACCCTTCATTCTCTCCATACCTAACCCCTATAAACAATAACACCTAATCCCTATAAAGCACAATTCTAAACCAATATAACATTTATCTGACTTGTAACTCCTAATGAGCTTAACTACCATAACCCCTAACTCATATATTCATTAACCTTTAACTCTTGTAACATTTATAATGGATAAACCCTATTCTCAAATCTCTATAAACCCTCACTACTATTATCTTAATTGGTATAAACCCTATAACCCTTAGAATACCTAAATTGAACAAATATGACCTCTAATCCTGAAAATCTAATCTATGATAACCCATGAACCATAACCCCTAACCAAAATAACCACTTGCCAATATAATCATTCTAACCCTTAATTTTTAATTATTATAACCCTTGATTGCTATAATTGATATTGCCCCCAAGACACAAATTCTAAAACCCATTACCCATTTAACCTTTGTAACCATGAACCCGTATAAACCATGTCAATCCTAACCTATAAACTATGTTACCCTTAATCCCTAACAATTATAACTACTTAACCCTATAACCAATATAATCTATAAGCAATACAACCCCTAACCATTATAATTGTTTTAACCACTAACCACATAAATCACAATCACACTTAACCCTTAACTCCTAAAAACATAAACCCTTTTCACGTTATCTATATAACCCATGTTACGACTAACCCCAATAAATATTAACTTTTATCCATTATTAACCCATTTCCACTAATGATCCAGGTGGATATCAGTGGCCACCCACATTTTCCAACTGGCTCAAAACAATTTTCTGGCAATTTTGGCAATTTACTATTTTTAGCAGGTTTTAACTTTCGAGGCCATTTTGAGGGCCTAAATGACGTTTTTCCAGGATAGAGGTTCTCAATGATATAATAAGTCATGATTGAGCCCCCAAAATGAATCTCCTCTATGATACCTTTCCAACGAGCTATCATACGCCTAAAACGAAGATCGTATGCAAATGTTACGACCCCGGGAAGTTGATGTACTAACTTACCCAAACGGGGCCCACATGAATTTTGGCACTTCATCTCCCAGGGTTAGGTTTTTGGATGTCTAGGGTTTTTGGAATTGTTTTTCATTGTAAAAAGGCCTTCAAAGACTCATTGTAATCATCTTCTTGCGAATGCGAGTAGCCATCACATCTCTTCTCAGAGATAAGTTGCCACCATTCTAGTGAGTCTTTCACTCTATATTTTTACAGTCTTTTCACATTTCTTTCATTAATAGAAATCGTGTATTACTGTATCTCTGTGTTTATAGTTACATCTCTTATATATTTATGTTATATTATTGAATATCTGCGATATATCTATGCATTTATTTATTATATCTCCGATCTCATTTCATGCCGAAAATAATCTGGATCAATGGTATCAGAGCAGGGTGTTCTTGGTCTTTTTTTTTAGTGCATGTCCCCGACGATGTCTGAGTATAGCAAGTTGGGTCTCAAGCTTGTCTATCTTGAGGACAATTTCTCCCACACACCCAATAAACCCTCAATGGCGGAAGAAAAGAAAAACGATGGAGCAGACGAACCTATCAGTCTGTTGCTTGAGCAAGCTCTCATGCAATAGCGAGACGAAATGATGGAGATTTGTTCCCACATATTTAAATGCCTTCCGATAGCAATAGGCGCATATTCATCAAGCGACCACTTTGGAGGCACCTCGCCTTTCAAGGTACAAGTTAATTTTGATATTTGAAGGACAAATAGATGTAGAAGCCCTAGACAAATGGTTAAATCTGCTAGAAGGTTATTTCTCTATTCACAAATTTTCTGACAAAGAAAAGACCACCTTCGCACTCCTTAACGCTCTCCCCCATGTTAAACATTGGTGGGAAACTTATTGGGAGCAGAGTTCCATAGTGGAGTCTGAAATATATGGGGTTGATCCCACTTGGGATTTTTCTGTGGATGCGGTAAAGGAACAATATTACCCTATCGGAAACTATGAGGACCACTACATGAGATGGACCACACTGTGAAAAGAGGGGCCAAGCAGTTCCAGAGTTCACCAATACCTTCCATACCTTGTGCACCAAGCTGGGTATCAAAGACTCCGAACGACATTTGGTTTTGAAATACCGTGGGGCTCTACATAGATACATCCAAACTGAAATGGATTTTCTGGACATCTCATCACTCGGTGCTGCCTATCGATATGTTGTTAAAATCGAGCATAAATTTAAGCACCAGAACAAACAGGCTTTTGGTTTTGCAAATCCGCAACAACCAAAGTATGATAAAGACGTCCCTAACAAAAAGTCTCCTGAAAACCAGTCCAAGCCACATGAAAAGAAGGGTCACGGGAAGACAAAGAAGGACACCGAAAAATGGTGTAATTTCCACAAAAGACCCAGGCACAACACCGATGAATGTCGCTCAAAACAGTCATTGGTGGCTGAGATCAAAGACAACACACCGAACCCTGATTCAGAATCTGATTCTGAAAATACTGGCAAAGGACAGATCATTGACGCAGACTCGAATACTATTGTCGTGACCACAACAATTCAACCAGTAGAACCAATAGATCCTGAAGAGGCGGAGCACCTTTTTCATTCATAGATGTGGGTGAAGGGGACCTCGCTGCATTTTATTATTGATAGCGAAAGCCAAAAGAACGTCATCTCAGCAGAGGTTGTCAAACAGTTGGGATTGTCGACAACACCACACCTGCAACCATAAAACATCGGGTGGCTTCGCCAAGGATGAGATCGTCGTGTAGCCAGCAATGTTGATTGTCATATGGCATCCAACCCTTCAAGGATGAGGTATTATGTGATGTTTCCCACTAGAACACCATAGGTAGTTTTGAATACTGTTCCACCTAAAAAGTGTCGCAAGGTAGTATCTCATATTGCAAAATTCAGCTTCTTCACAATCTGTTCAAGGGGAACAAAAGGACACTACAACCACTACAACTTTTCCCCAAGCACCTTCTATCCAACAGAAGCAAGTCGAAAAGGTCATAGAAAAATGAAAAGATTCCTTCTAAAGACCATCCTCTCATGTATCTCAACTTTTTGAACAACCTTAGTCTCAACAGGTTCATGACAAACTTCCACAAACTGAGCAACGCAACGTCTCTAGCAAGGCAAGTAGCTCACCAAGATGCAGATTCAACAAACACTCTTCCCTCTCCCTCAGGAACTCAACGCAATGGAGACCATTGCTTCCTAAGGAAGGAGGATTGATCCAGGTGGATATCAGTGGCCACCCACCTTTTCCAGCTAGCTCAAAACAATTTTCTATCAATTTTGACAATTTACTATTTTTAGTAGGCTTTAACTTCCGGGGCCATTTTGAGGGCCTAAATGAAGGGTTTTAAAGATATAGGTTTTCAATGATATTCAAAGGCATTATTGATTCCCCAAAATGAATCTCCTCGACGATACCTTTCCAACGAGCTATCATACACCTAAAACGAAGATTGTATGCAAAAGTTATGACCCCGAGAAGTTGATGTACTAACTTACCCAAACAGGGCCCACATGACCTTTGGCGCTTCATCTCCTAGGGTTAGGTTTTTGGATGTCTATGGTTTTTGGAATTCCTATTTATTATAAAAATGCCTTCAGAGCCTCATTGTAATCATCTTCTTGTGAATCCGAGTAGCTGTCACATCTTTTCTCAGAGATAAGATGGCACCATTCTAGCGAGTCTTTCACTCTGTATTTTTACAGTGTCTGTACATTTCTTTCACTAATAGAAATTATGTATTACTGTATCTCTTTGTTTATGGTTGCATATCTGATATATTTCTGTTATATTATTGAATATCTACGATATCTCTGTGCATTTATTTATTATATCTCTGATCTCATTTCATGCCGAAAATAATCTGGATCAGTGGTATCAGAGCAAGTTGTTCTTGGTCATTTTTTTCAATGCATGTCCCCGACAAGGTCTGAGTATAGCAAGTTGGGTCTCGCACTTGTTTCTCTCGAGTTCAATCACTCTCTCACACCCAATAAACCCTCAATGGCGGAAGAAAATAAAAATGACGGAGCAGACAAACCTATCAGTCTGTTGCTTGAGCAATCTCTCACGCGACAGCGGGACAAAATGATGGAGAATTTTACCCACATTCTTCAACGCCTGCTGATAGAAAAAGGCACATCTTCATCAAGCAGTCACTTAGGAGGCACCTCACCTTTCAAGGTAAGAGTTAATTTTGATATTCTTGTATTTGAAGGACAGATAGATGCAAAAGCCCTAAAGAAATGGCTAAATCTGCTAGAAGGTTATTTCTCTATTCACAAAATTTTCCAACAAAGAAAAGATCACCTTCACACTCCTTAAATATCTCCCCCATGTCAAACATTGGTGAGAAACTTGTTGGGAGCAGAGTTCCACAGAGGAGTCTGAAATATATGGGGCCGATCCCACTTGGGATTTTTTTGTGGATGCAGTAAAGGAACAATATTACCCTATTGGCAACTATGAGGACTAGTACATGAGATGGACCACACTGCGGCAAGAGAGGGGCCAAGCAGTTCCAGAGTTCACCAATACCTTCCATACCTTGTGCACCAAGATGGGTATCAAAGACTCTGGAAGACATTTGGTTCTGAAATACTATGGGGATCTACACAGATACATCCAAACTAAAATGGATTTTCTAGACATCTCATCACTCGGTGCTCCCTATCGATATGCTATTAGAATTGAGTAGAAATTTAAGCACCAGAACAAATGGGATTTTGGTTTTGCAAATCCGCAACAACCAAAGTATGACAAAGATGTCCCTAACAAATAGTCTCCCGAAAACCAGTCCAAGCCACATGAAAAGAAGGGTCACGGGAAGATAGAGAAGGACACTGAAAATGGTGTGATTTCCAAAAAATCCCCTGGCACAACACTAGTGAATGTCGCTCAAAATAGTCATTGGTGGCTAAGATCAAAGACAAGGAGCTGGACCTTGATTTAGAATCTGATTCTGAAAATACTGGTAAAGGACAGATCATTGACGTAGACCTCACTGCTATTATCGCGATGACAACAATTCAACCAGAAGAACCAACAGATCCTGAACAGGGGGAGCACCTTTTTCATTCACAGATGTGGGTGAAGGGGACCCCGCTGCATTTTATTGTTGATAGTGGAAGCCAGAAGAACCTCATCTCAGCGGAGGTTGTCAAATAGTTGGGATTGTCGACAACACCACACTCGTAGCCATATAACATCGGGTGGCTTCACCAAGGATGAGATCTTTGTGTCATCCAACAATGTCGATTGTCATATGGAATCCAACCATTCAAGGATGAGGTGTTATGTGATGTTTTCCCACTAGATGTCTGTGATGTTATCTTGGGCAAACCATATATGTGGACGCGCCACATTGTTTATGAGTCTTGACCCCACAGTGTCATTGTTTCTTTGGGGGGTCATCTCTATAGAATAACAGAGGTAGTTTCGACTACTGTTCCACCTAAAAAGTGCTGCAAGGTAGTATCTCATACTGCAAAATTTAGCTTCTTCACAATCTATTCAAAAGGGGAACAGAAGGACACTACAACCACTACAGCTTCGCCCCAAGCACCTTCTATCCAACAGAAGCAGGTCGACAAGGTTGCAGCAAAGGGAAAAGATTCCTTCTGCACACCATCCTCTCATGTAGCTCAACTTTTTGAACAGCCTCAGCCTCAACAGGTTCGTGAAATACTTCCACAAACTGAGCAGCGCGACATCTCTAGCAAGGCAAGTAACTCACCAAGATGCAGATTCAACAAACACTTTTCCCTCTCACTCGAGAACTCAACGCAATGGAGACCATTTCTTCTTAATAAGGGAGGATTGATCTTGGTGGATATCGATGGCCACCCACCTTTTTCGACTGGCTCAAAACAGTTTTCTAGCAATTTTGGCAATTTACTATTTTTAGCAGGTTTTAACTTCCAGGGCCATTTTGAGGGCCTAAATGAAGGTTTTTAAAGATTGAAGTTCTCAATGATAGTCAAAGGCATGATTGATCCCTCAAAATGAATCTCCTCTATAATACCTTTCCAACGAGCTATCATACACCTAAAATGGAGATCATATGCAAAAGTTATGACCCCGAGAAGTTGATGTACTAACTTACCCAAACGGGGCCCACATGACTTTTGGTGCTTCATCTCCTAGGGTTAGGTTTTTGGATGTCTAGGGTTTTTGGCATTCCTGTTTATTGTAAAATTTCCTTCAGAGCCTCATTGTAATCATCTTCTTTCAAATGCGAGTAGTCGTCACATCTCTTCTCAGAGATAAGCTGCCACCATTCTAGCGAGACTTTCACTCTGTATTTTTACAGTCTCTGTACATTTCTTTCATTAATAGAAATCATGTATTATTGTATCTCTGTATTTATGTTTTCATATATGATATATTTTTGTTATATTATTGAATATCTATGATATCTTTGTGTATTTCTTTATTATATCTCTGATGTCATTTTGTGCCGAAAATAATCCAGATCAGTGGTATCAGAGCAGGCTATTCTTGGTCATTTTTTTGAGTGCATGTCCCCAATGAGGTCTGAGTATAGCAAGTTGGGTCTCGATCTTGTCTCTCTTGAGGAAAATCACTCTCACACACCCAATAAACCCTCAATGGTGGAAGAAAATAAAAACGATGGAGTAGATGAACTTATCAGTCTGTTGCTTGAGCAAGCTCTCACATGACAGCGGGACGAAATGATGGAGAATTTTTCCTACATCGTTCAATGCCTGCCGATACCAATAGGTGAATCTTCATCAAGAAGCCACTTTGGAGGCACCTTGCCTTTCAAGGTACAAGTTAATTTTGATATTCCTGTATTTTAAGGACAGATAGATGTAGAAGCTCTAGACAAATGTTTAAATCAACCTTGAAGGTTATTTCTATGTTCACAAATTTTCTGAAAAATAAAAGATCACCTTCGCACTCCTTATATCTCTCCCCCATGTCAAACATTGGTGGGAAAATTATTGGGAGCAGAGTTCCACAGAGGAGTCTGAAATATATGGGGCCGATCCCACTTGGGATTTTTTTGTGGATGCGGTAAAGTAACAATATTACCCTATTGGCAACTATGAGGATCAGTATATGAGATGGACCACAATGCGGCAAGAGAGGGGCCAAGCAGTTCCGTAGTTCACCAATACATTCCATACCTTGCACACCAAGCTGGGTATCAAAGAATCTGAATGAAATTTGGTTCTAAATACTATGGGGCTCTACACAGATACATCCAAACTGAAATGAATTTTCTGGACATCTCATCACTCGATGCTCCCTATCGATATGCTGTTAAAATTGAGCATAAATTTAAGCACCAGAACAAGCAGGATTTTGGTTCTACAAATCCATAACAACCAAAGTATGACAAAAATGTCCCTAACAAACAGTCTCCCAAAAACCAGTCCAAGACACATGAAAAGAAGGGTCACGGGAAGACAAAGAAGGACACCAGAAAATGGTGCGATTTCCACAAAATTGCCTGGCACAACACCGATGAATGTCACACAAAATAGTCATTGGTGGCCGAGATCAAATTCAAGGAGCCAAACCATGATTCAGAATCTGATTCTGAAAATACTGGTAAAGGACAGGTCATTAACGTAGACCCCACTGCTATTGTCGGGACCGCATCAATTCAACCAGAAGAACCAACTGATCCTGAAGAGGGGGAGCACATTTTTTATTCACAGATGTGGGTGAAGGGGACCCTGCTTCATTTTATTGTTGATAGAAGAAGCCAGAAGAACCTCATCTCAACAGAGGTTGTCAAATAGTTTGGATTGTCGACAACACCACACCTGCAACCATACAACATCGGGTGGCTTCGCCAAGGATGAGATCTTCGTGTCAACCATCAATGTCGATTGTCATATGGCATCCAACCCTTCAAGGATGATGTATTATGTGATGTTTCCCCACTAGATGTCTGTGATGTTCTCTTGGGCCAACCATATATGTGGAACCACCACGTTGTTTATGAGTCTCGACCCCGCAGTGTCATTGTTTCTTTGGGGGGCCATCTCTAGAGAATACCAGAGGTAGTTTCGACTATTTTTCCACCTAAAAAGTGTCACAAGGTAGTATCTCATATTGCAAAATTCAGCTTCTTCACAATCTGTTCAAAATGGGAATGGAATGACACTGCAACCACTACAGCTTCGCCCCAAGCACCTTCTATCCAACATAAGCAGGTTGAAAAGGTTGCAGCAAAGAACAAATATTCCTTCTGCACACTGTCCTCTCATGTAGCCCGACTTGTTGAATAGCCTCAGCCTCAACAGGTTTGTGACATACTTCCACAAACTGAGCAACGCGAAGTCTCCAGCAAGGCAAGCAACTCACCAAGATGTAGATTCAGCAAACACTTTTCCCTCTCCCTCGAGAACTCAATGCAATGGATACCATTTCTTCCTAAGGAGGGAGGATTGATCCAGGTGGATATCGGTGGCCACCCACCTTTTCTAACTGGCTCAAAACAGTTTTCTGGCAATTTAGGCAATTTACTATTTTTAGCAGGTTTTAACTTCTGGGGCCATTTTGAGGGCCTAAATGAAGGTTTTTCAATATATAAGTTCTCAATAATAACCTAAGGCATTATTGATCCCCCAAAATGAATCTCCTCGACGATATCTTTCCAACAAGCTATCATACGCCTAAAACAGAGATCGTATGCAAAAGTTACGACCCTGGGAAGTTGATGTACCAACTTACCCAAACAGGGCCCACATGACTTTTGGTGCTGAATCTCCTAGGGTTAGGTTTTTGGATGTCTAGGGTTTTTGTCATTCATTTTGATTGTAAAAAGGCCGTCAGAGCCCCATTGTAATCATCTTCTTGTGAATGCGAGTAGTCGTCACATCTCTTCTGAGAGATAAGCTGCCACCATTCTAGCGAGTCTTTCACTCTGTATTTTTATAGTCTCTGTACATTTCTTTCATTCATATAAATCATGTATTACTGTATCTCTGTGTTTATGGGTGTATCTCTGATATATTTATGTTATATTGTTGAATATCTACGATATCGGTGTGCATTTCTTTATTATATCTCTGATCTCATTTTGTGCCGAAAATAATCTGGATCAACTAACCCTTATAGTATGTATAGCTTCTAGTTTCTATAACCCCATTAACCATAAGTGTTTAGATATATCCAGTAATAGTTATATACATAAACCCCACTAAACCTATATCACCCCTAACACTTAACCCCTATAACCCTTAAATTTGAAAACCCCAAACCATAATAACTCCTTACACATATTTCTTATAATCTCTGAACTCTTTTAACACTTAGCAATTATAACCCTTAACCCCTAATCATTTTAAGGACAAAATCCTAACTCGTGTAACCCATAATCATTATAAAGACAAAATCCTAACTCGTGTAACCCCTAATCCTTATGAACCCTTACCTCTAATGTCATCAACCTATACCTACATTCTTAAAGAACATAACCTCTAGCCCTTCAAAACCCCTTTATCCCATAACACTTATATTCTCAATCACCCTTTACCCTAATAACAACTAATACCTAACCCTATAATTATTAATCTATAAATCATATATTTATAACCCCTAATGCCAACAACCCATAAAACCTAATCATAACTCTTATAAGCCCCAAACTTTAATCTTATAACTCCTAAATCTTGATAATTATAACTATTTTAACCAGTGTTATCAACATCTCGATAATATCGCGATGTTGGTGATATTATCTTCAAAATCAAGGTCGATAATATTTTTCGATATTTTCATTCTTACAACATTGTTTTTCATTCTTACGACATTTTCCGATATTTTTCCTGATGTTGCCAATATTTTTATCTTCGAACCCTTGGCGATATTTTGTCTATGTCGATGTCGATGTTTGCAACATTGATTTTAACCATTCATATTAATAATCCATATTCCTCTAATCCTCATAATTCCTAACCAATAACCATTAATACATAAAACCATCCAAATAAAAACCCCTAAACAACTAGTCTCTAACCAATATCCTGTAATCCATACAATTCTTGAAACCATTCACACTTATAGCCCCTATTACCCCTAATCCTTATATACCTTAAAACCTAACCCATAATTCATATAACCCTTAATCCATAAACCCACTAACCCCTTTAACTCCTAATCCATAAACTCACTAACCCCTTTAACCCATAATTTTTAATCATTATAACCCATAACCATTTAACCCTTAAAATATATAAACCTATGATAAATCCTCTAACTTCTACATACCCAAACCCCTTTAACCTCTATCCCCAATAATGTCTTATTCTTAAATTATATAAGTCTTAACACTCATAATATCTAACCTCAAATGCTTGTAACCCCAAATCCCTAGTACAATCCCTAACCATTATAATTAGTGTGACTCACATATTTCACCCTAATCCTATATAAAAATTAATCCAAAACCCCTATATCACTTAAAAATTATAACCCTTACCAACTAATAACTAATATAAATTAACCCATGGAACCCTAAACCTATAATAATTTTAATCCATAATGTCCAAGCATAACCCTTATAACCCTAATCTCTAACGAATTGATGATGGAAGAAAGTGGGTGTGTCACTCAAATTTGAATCCAGAAACCCTCCCATATTGTTAAGGCATGCCAATAGTCTATCCATGACAAATTTTAGTGCATATAGACACTGTTTGAAAAAAATTCAACATTGGCCCCATTCGCTGGTCCATGTTTCCGGTGTCTAGTCCTCGTGCAATTTTAGTTCCTAGTTCAACATTCCTTGACCATGGTGTAGTCCCCAATATTCATTATTTTTGTACAAAATTACATACTAATGGAATAAAATGTCCCACACAAAGACCAAATTAATATCCGCTACATAAGTATTTTCTCTTTTTTCAATGACTATGTAACAGATCTCTATTCTAAGAAGATTCAAATAGGACCTAAGAAAATTATTGTAAACAAATACCTGGAAAAATCATTGTCAACATTATGTGCTCCCTCTTTATTTACATCCAATAAGGAATGTTATTGTTGACAAAAAAAATAGGCCACACTGAGTAAATAGACCTAATCTCTCTGAATGGATTAACACCCTCAGCTACCAATGAAAGCCTAACATTACGAGGTTCATCTTTGAAATATGCCCATTTTTCCTCAATTTCCCTAAATGCAGAACCATCGGTAGGAATCCGAAGAACACCATCTCCACTTCTGTTACGTGCATGGTAATCCATAAATTGTGCTATGCTTTCACACCTGAACAATCGCTGCAAATGTGAAATTATGGGAATATGATGAAGAACCTTTTGAGGCACCCTTTTTGTTACTTGATCGGTTCAATATCAACTGATAAGACATTGCAGACATTCAGTTTTCGAAGAATTTTTCCCATAATATATAATATGGTCATTAGGAAATGCATCTATAGTTTGATAATCCATTCCAATATCTTTCATAATGGCATGCAAACCTCGATATGTGTGAGGTAAAATATTTGACGATGTTAACAAAAATTCACCTAACATTCTACAACATAACAAACAACTAGTAAATGTAAGAATATTAATCGTAAAAATTGCATTCTTATTTTACACATTAATTAACACTAAAAGAAAATATAAAAAAATCAACATTTATGTATAATATGAGATGAAACATATTACATACCTTAGTATATGTGTCATACAAGTGTTCGAAAAATTATTCGTAACGTTTAAGTTCACTAGAAACAATGTAGCAGAGAAAAGATTTTCTCTTGATCCTTCATAAAGTCATTTATTTGCCTTTTCTAATAGAGGTTCATCATAAATACCATCATTTTCCCCATCCTCATCCGGCTGCGAAAACAAATCTTGGATCATTTGATTTTTCCCATCATATTCTTCCATGGGATCATTAACTTGATTTGTCGCATCATATTTTTCCATGAGATCCTCATTTTCTTGGTCATGATGATGTTCCTCATCTTGTACAACATCATTTCTACTAATACTTGGAGCAATATTCTGCGGAAATTTGGAGGGCAACTCTAACTTTATAATTACAAACAATCATCCAAAATTAGTGTATACTATAACAAACATTAAAACAATATATATACATATATATATATATATAATTTTATATAAAATTGACAAAATAAAAAAAGATAATGAATATATAGCTAATTACCATGGGACGATATTCATTCGATCTACCATCAATGTGACCATATTTCCTACAATGTTTTGTAGATGTTTCCATTAAAATTATTACGGGACGTCTAAGGAAACATTTTTTACAAGGGAAATAACATCTACCATCACCCTTTTCACCCGCTTTACTTTTTTCCCCACCTCTAACAACATTCTACGACATTTTTTCGCACAAAAATACCCTTTCAAAACCGTCGTTGTTATAGCAAGATTCTCACAACATCTTTAAATCGTCAAATATTTATAGTCCAATTTTAGGTCACTATCATAGCAATTGCAATGAACGTGACCTAAATATATTTATTTCTTACATATTTATTTTAGATCATTTGTAACGGTCAATTTTAAGGTTAGGTAAGTCATTTCTCTTGTGACGAACAAACTACATTCGTCGCTCTTGCAACGAACATTGACCATAATAATTTAGTCAATCGACATGCGTCGAGATAGCAACGAATACAGGGTGGATTTAGAAAAATTGAACTTTTTCTCTTGCATGTTGTGACGAAAGAGTACTTTCGTCGCAAGTGGTCGTCGCAAAGTTTCCAATATGTAGTAGTGAATTGTGGTCGTCGATCTGAGAGGAACACGTGTCATCATATCGTGGAATCCAAAAGTGTGCACTTCGGGAAAAAGGCAAGGAGGAAGTGGAGCCATTAACCAAAATTTGTCTAAAGCTAAGAGGTAAGAGCCCATCCTAGCCGTCAGTTGCTTGGACACGTGGCGTCAGATCCATCACTTCGATGATAGGACACTTTGGGAGAAATTGAAGGATAAATTCTTGAAGGTCATAAGTCCTGAAGGACAAAGTCCACAATAGTTGTTGATGAACAGAGGGACACATGGAGAGTGGAGATTTACTTCAGATATTTGATACTTTAGGAGAAATAGAGAAGAGGAGCGTTGACCGAAAGTCGTTCAAAGTGGGAATAGGGATGCATCTTACCGTTGATCAAGGTGAGCGTGAAGCTCGATATGTAGCTCAGGGTACAAAAATATTCAGGGGGAAAAAGGTGTTTGGAATGATCGAAAATCTTGAAGCCAAATTCCTGAAGTGAATCGTAGTCATTGGCTGTTGGCTAAGCATGGGCTGTAGATCTTGTCTGGGTGATTTTTCCAATTTGAAGTTCAGGAAATTGAGAGTCAGATGCACTGAAAAAAACTGAAGCCTGAAGTCACAAAGGGGGATAGTATAAGATTATAGTCTGTGTTCATATTGAAGAAGGGCCTAACAGAGGAGCTAGCGCTCGCCACTCTGAGTTACCAAAAGTGCCATAGAAAGGGCATGCAGGTAAAGTAAACCTGCGTGGGTAACACAAGAAGGCCTGTATGAATTGATTTATGGATCTAACAGAAGCTCGGAGAGCTGATTCGGCTCAACAATTTGAAGATCCTTGACTGGGAGGTCACAAAACCCCGAGGAGAGAAGAGAGGGTTGCATCAGAAGGTTGTTTTGCATGCTTGACTCCTAGATTAATTAACATGTACTAGATAACACACGTTTGAAAGAGTAACACTATGGTAACCATTATGAGCTTACTATAATACCAACATGATACTAGTAATGAAGTATAACCATTGTACTAATTAGTGTTACAACTTGATAGAAAAATTCTTATGGAGATCCAATTTCATAGACTATTCATAAATATTAATTAAAGAATAAAGGATTTTTACTATAATTTTAGAGTAATTCATCCTTTTAATTTATCTTTTCTTTCAAAGAGTTCTAGTGTTAATGAGAAACAAATTATGTGTGCTTAATGAGTAACATTTTTTCTAAATTTATGTAAATTACATAGAGCATTAGTGTTTCATCGCTTCCTACTAGCTTCCATTAATTTTTACATGTAAAGAGTTCAACCTGTCTACTGTGATTGTACCTCCTTTAGTTGGACGTCATCTCTCTTTGCATTTATTTTTCTACTCACCAACCAAATTGAATTCCCGTTGTTGTTCTAAATATTCCCTACTTCACTATAGAAACAACTTTTGTTGTGTATCTATGCACAACAAATTTTGTGCATGAAATATTTTGTTTGCAAGCTCATCAATGCCCCATCACTAAGTTAAGAGTGGTTATTTGATCATGATTCATCACTAAGTTAGTGGGGTGATGTTAGTTCTATGCATTAATGACTCGCCACTAAGGTAGAGGAGAGTTTTTAGTATGAGACTCATATTAGAAAGGGACCCCCTGCTCACTTGTAATTCATTCACCCTACTATTTTCAAATTTTGTTTCTTAATTTGAGTACCAAGTACATGGAGATGTGTAATGTTCCCAACCCAATATACTAGGAACATTGCGTTTTCTATTGATTTTTGTGTGTTTTTTGGTTGTGGCATTTCGTCAAACACTTTGTTGATTTATGTCTCATGAGTTGTCCTAGGGTTTATAATGATGGTTTAATGGGTGTTTACAACCAAAAATAAAATAATATATAGAAATGGAATATACTCAACAATATGCAAGATCAACAACACAAGAAATAGCCAAAAATACCTCAGATCTAATTTTATTCATAATAGTAGAAGATCTTGTTACAATAGATCTGTCGATCTAGAATACATCTAATAGGATGTAGTGTGTAGATGATGATGGATCCAAGATACACTACAAAGATAAATATCCAGGCTCCCAAAAGCCTCTCCAAGATAAATACCAAGTAACATTGAAGTCCATTTGATACCCTCTATTGTAGATGATGCCCTTTCTGGCACACTGTGCAATTCCTGGCTGGAATAGATCAAGCGAAGTATGGCCTCCTCTCGGATGGCCTCAAAGAAATAAAAAATGAGAAGGTAGATCTGATGATGGAAAGAAGGTATGAGAATTATCTAAGCTGAATCTCGACTGTAAGACCTCATAACCAATGATATATCTACTACAAGTGTGCCACTCCTCCTGTAGAACTCATGCTAGCTCATAAGTAATGATATGCTGGATAGAACTCCACCAAAATGGATAACGATGGTGACCTAAGCCCTGTAATAAAATCCCCATGGGTGTGGACCCTTCAAATTTATCCACTCCACCAAATAAAATCACATTATCTCCTCAAGTGCACCCTTGTGATGGAATCCCTCACTGATGCACACTGTCTCTCTCTTTGAGCCTGCCACTACTGTAGAATCCACTTGTAACTAGGATAGACTGATGTAGAATGGAGAGGGAGTAATATTTCACCTATGTGACCAATCTTGGACCAGTCTAGGTGGGATATTTCACCACTGAGATGATCTCTAGGGTTTGTTAAGTCAAAACCCTCAAAACCCCCAAGTGCATGGGCTCACTAGCAAGAATCCAAATATCAAACTGATAATCCACATAATGAGATAATAGAGGCCCCTATCTCTCTTTTATCCTCCCTGTTCACCTTGTCTCTCCAAGTGACTTTTAGTTTATTTTATTATTAATTAATTAAATCACTTTAATTAATTAATTAATTACTTTACCTCTAAAAAGTGATTTATCCCTCCTTATGTCTTATCCGGCCATTGAAAGTTGTTGGTTGTGGAGCCTGATTATCTTCCTGATTCATAGGTCTTTGTTTTTAGCCGTGTTTATACCCCATGAATACTTTACACCCTAGAAGAATGTACATTCTTCCACACGGGGGAGTGTAGAGTGGGGTTACCCCCTCTGCGGGGTCCAGGGGCAAGTCGGGTTCAGGGGCGAAGCCCCCGAAGGAAAAATTGCCTTGTAAAAGTATATTGTAATTTCATTGTAAATCTGGACCGTTCATTATAAGGTCGCAGATCTAACGGTAGAACTTATGTTAGGGTTTTTTTCCTTAGAAGGCAACCCTATTTTATGAGGGAAATGTATTGTGGCTAAGGATGAGAGTGAATATTGTATTCTCAGATAGGATACTATGAGAGAACGAAGAGGAAGTTACAATAGGTTTGTTGTAGGTTGTATCCCTTCATTTGTTGGATAGTAATAAAGGAAGGACCTGGAAATTTCTCTGGTCGATGTATCCCACACTAGGTGAACCACATATATCTGTGTCTCTATTGTATTGTGTATCTTCTGTATTTTATTTCCGCATTTGTTTTATTTTATTGCGTCGCAATCTTGTTTTTATAAAAAAATTTACTTCTCATCATCCTATCCTGTAGTGATATTTCTCATGATTTTGATGAGCTATTACAATAATAGGTTCCTCGAATTATTATTCCCAATATGACCTTCTTAGTGAATTTAATTAACATATAGCCCATAATAACTCAAAATTATGGAAATCGTCGGAATGCAACAAAACCAAAGCCAAGTTGTGTGGAATGGATAATGATGATGAAATAAGATGAGCGATGCAAGTCAGACCCAATAAAACCCCTCAATATCTATTGTACTCTCTACCACCCCCATCTGGCTACTCTGGGCAACATAACACTCTGTAATATAATGATGTCCCAAAGTGGGGACATTACAAGATGTCTTCATCTGTATTTTAGGATTTATAGGTGCATTCCAACCCTTGGGTGTGAAAGTGCCTCCATCTGTATTTTTAGGATTTATAGGTGTATTCCAACTCAAAAGAATACATTGTTTAGAAAAAATCATCAAAATCAAACGTCTAATGACAAAGATATCGAAGATTGAAAATATTCCATTTTTAGGTATTCCTATGCCAACCGTAGCTATATTTTTGTACTTTAAGTAAATTACTTCTTTGTTTTAATTTTTCCATTGCCAAATACATCTTATGATCTTTGAAATGGTATATTATATACTTTATGAGGAATAATTTATCATTGTTTCAATATTGGGTAAGTATGGCTAAAGAGTTGAAATATTTGCAACGAAATTTCATTGAGAAAGAGAAGAATATAAGAGACTAGCTAATATGAACCATAATAGAAGGGAATTTTATAAGAAGAGTACCAAATGGAGATGAATATTCTATATGATTTGCAGAAGTAATATTCCCACATTGCTTCACATCTATGAAATCAACGCTTGCAACTATCATTGGTATGAAAGGAACAATAACTAAAATATGAGGAAGAGGAACAAGACGTAGATGCAAAGATTGAATATCCTCCTATATATGATCAATCTCCTTATGAAGAGCGTTTATAAGATAGAAGACATTCAAAACATCTCCCAAGTTCTATTTCAAGAAAATCTTTATCCTTGGTGAATCTCTAATTGTGCGAAATGATGAATCTCCCTATAAATGGGATCCAAATGAGAATGAAATCGTTGAACTTGTTGAAGGGAAAATAAGCATTATAAAAAATGTTGTTGAATATGAGCCTCCTCTCATAGAGCGTTACACGGTGTCACTAGCTACACCAGAAAGAAACCACAAATATCGATATGGTGATAATGGAATCCATAGGTCCCAAAATTTCATCGGTAAGTGACCAATTATCTCTAGCTTTGAGTTCAAAGGCCCTAAGAAGGGACTGATTGGCGTGGTACCAATTCAGTGGTGTGCATTATATGATTTTATCCTATTGTAAAAATGCTTCAATTTATTAGTAGATTTCCTTGAACCCTTAGTTTTTCCATCGATGAATGTGTTTCCCTTTAGTTTTTTCTTTCCTTTTCCCTTACTCTTTATTGTAAAGGCACTTTGGATGCTTTGTTATTGCTTATAAACTATTTATTGAATCTGTCCTTTTTTAATAATTGTCTACACAACTTAAATTTAATGTTAGTAATCTCCCTGGTGACATTTAAAGTTTCAATTTTTTTTTCAAAAGGAGATAAACTCTTCAAGGTAATCACTACCAAATCTTCCTCCTTTGTACTTTGTACTTTTTCTTTCACCTTCTAGATTTCAACATTATCTCATAGTTTCTTCTACGCTCCCACATTGTATTCACATTGGATGTATATTTTAGTCCCATTGACTTACTTTTGTGTTCATTTGTTGGACATTAATAAAATTATCTTATCGTATATACATCTCTAGAAATCATTAACAATTGACCATGGATGCCTTTTCAATTTCAACAAGTTGTTTGGGATTGAATCACCCTCTTCCACCTTCATTAGAAATAATATAGAATCTTAAGGTAAAAAGCTCTAACCTTTGGTGGAAGTTTCATTCATCCACTTTAGACTTGTCCAAACTATGAAAGAATCCTCTGCATCTTGGACTTGTAGAAACTTATTATTTGTTATGGACAACTTTATTAACATCATAACCTCTCTATTCTTCGAGGGAAAGACTTCTTTCCCATTCTAATCATCAGAGTTTCTCCTACCCTTTCCTATGACCAATCCTAACAATCCATTTCATTGGAATATGGTAATCATAAATTGCTTCTAGACATTGAAATTGTGACCATTATACTTCTTACTAGGGTTCAACAATACATACAAGAAATGCACTAGTTTTTCTCAAAAAATAAATTCCAAGCACTAATGGAATAATTTAACTAATCCCGAGAAATCAAAATTCACCTCCAAAACTTAGTTGTGTAGAAACATTTCTATACAACTCAACACTATACCTGACGATTCCACATTGGCATCAATCCAACACCACCATTATATTGTTGTGTTCTAGTATAATTTTTTTGTTTTTGTTTAATTGACTCTAGAAAACAATTTTTTGTGTAAGAAATTCAAGTAAAAGTTCTGTTGAAATTATAAATTAGAAACTTATTGTCTTGAACTTCTTAATTTCAGTACCAAGTACATGGAGATGTCTTCATCTGTATTTTAGGATTTATAGGTGCATTGTCAAATTTGTTTTCTTAATTTGAGTACCAAGTACACAGTGTCACTAGTTATATACACTAGAACGAAACCACAAAGATCACCATGGTGATAATGGAATCCATAGGTCCCAACATTTCATCAAGAAGTGACCAATTATCTCTAGATTTGAGATCAAAGGCCTTAAGAAGGGAGTGATTGGTGTGGTACCAATTCAATGGTGTGCAGTATATGATTTTATCCCATTGTAAAAACACCTCAAGTTATTAGAAGATTTTCTTGAACCCTTAGGTTTTCCATCGATGATTTTGTTTCCCTTTAGTTTATTCTTTCCTTTGTCCTCACTCTTTACTATAAAGGAAGTTTTGGATGATTTTCTATTTCTCATAAACTATTTATTGAATCTGTCCTTTTTAAATAATTGTCTACACAACTTAAATGTAGTATTAGTAATCTCCTTGGTGACATTTAAAGTTTCAACAAAATTTTCAAAATGAGATAAACTCTTCAAGGTAATCACTACCAAATATTCCTCCTCTGTACTCTATAATTTTTCTTTCGCTTTATAGAATTCAACATTATTTAGGGGTTTCTTATATGATCCCACATTGGATGTATATTTTATTCCCATTGAACTACTTTTGTGGTCATTTGTTGGAAATTAATAGCATTATATTATGTTATCTACATCTCTAGCAATTGTTAACAACTGACCATGGATTCCTTTTCAATTTCATTAAGTTGTTTGGGATTGAATCACCCTCTTCCATCTTCATTAGAAACAATATAGACTCTTTAAGTAAAAATCTCTAACCTTTGGTAGAAGTTTCATTCATCTACTTTAGCCTTGTCCAAACTATGAAAGAATCCTCTACATCTTGGACTTGTAGCAACTTATGATTTGTTATGGACAACTTTATTAACATCATAACATCTCTATTATTCTAGTGAAAGAATTCTTACCCATTCCAATCGTCATAGTTTCTCCTACCCTTTCCTGTGACCAATCCTAAAAATCCATTCCATTGGAATATGGTAATCATACACATAGATGATTTTAGGGGCTAAATTTCACAAATGGGCTAATTTTCCATGGTTTTTCCCCAAAAAAGATTCACCAATTTCCATTTTTTCTAAAAATGATTTGCCCAGATTCCACAAAATAAAATTAATTTACCTTAAAAATCGCCAAAAAATTATACAAACTATATAAAATCCTTAGAAATTTGAATATTTTTACAAACGTATCGCCAAACATTTTACATTTTGCATATTAAGTACTAGTAAGATTAGCCCAGGTTTCTACATTTTAATATAAACTTACATACTTAAAATCATCCCTGATCATATGTTGCTTCTAGACATTGAAATTGTGGCCATTGGACTTCTTACTAGGGTTCAACAATATATACAAGAAATGCACTAGTTTTTCTCAACAAATAAATGCCAAGAACTAATGGAATAATTTAACTAATACCAAGTAATCAAAGTTTACCTCCAAAACTTAGTTGCGTAGACACATTGATATACCACCCAACACTATACCTGATTATGCCATATTGGCATCAATCCAACACCACCATTACATTGTTGAGTTCTAGTAGACATTTTTTGTTTGTTTAATTGACTTTAGAAAAAACAAATTGTGTAAAAAGTTCAATTAAAAATTCTGTTGAAATTCTAAATTAGAAACTTACTGTCTTGAACTTCTTAATTTGAGTACCAAGTACATGACTATGTATTCATCCATATTTTAGGATTCATAGGTGCATTGTCAAATTTTGTTTCTTAATTTGAGTACCAAGTACAGAGTGTCACTAGCTAGCTACACTAGAAAGAAACCACAAAGATCAATATAGTGATAATGGCATCCATAGGTCCCAACATTTCATCAGGAAGTGATGAATTATCTCTAGCTTTGAGATGAAAGGCCTAAAGAAGGGAGTGATTGGTGTGGTACCAAGTCAGGGGTGTGCAGTATATGATTTTATCCGATTGTAAAAACAGTTCAAGTTCTTAGTAGATTTCCTTGAACTCTTCAGTTTGTCATTGATGATTTTGTTTCCATTTAGTTTCTGCTTTACTTTTTCCTTACTCTTTACTATAAAGGAAATTTTGGATGTTTTTCTATTTCTTATAAACTATTTATTGAATCTGTCCTTTTTTAATAATTGTTTACACAACTTAAATGCAATGTTAGTAATCTCCTTGGTGACATTTAAAGTTTAATTTTTGTTTTCAAAAGGATATAAACTCTTCAAGGTAATCACTACCAAATCTTGGACTTGTAGAAACTTAGCATTTGTTATGGACAACTTTATTAACATCATAACCTATCTCTTCTTCAAGTGAAAGACTTCTTGCCCATTCTCATCATCACAGTTTCTCCTACCCTTTCATGTGACCAATCCTAACAATCCATTGCATTGGAATTTGGTAATCATACATTTCTTCTAGACATTGAAATTGTGACCATTGTACTTATTAATAGGGTTCAGAAATATATACAAGAAACACACTAGTTTTTCTCAAAAAATAAATGCCAAGCACCAATGGAATAATTTAACTAATCCCAAGAAATCAAAATTCACCTCCAAAACTTATCTGTGTAGACACATTGCTATACCACCCGACACTGTACCTGATGATGCCACATCGGCATCAATCCAACACCAGCATTATCTTTTTGGGTTCTAGTAGAATTTTTTTGTTTGTTTTACTAACTCTAGAAAACATTTTTTGGTGTAAAAAGTTCAATTAAAAATTCTGTTGAAATTGTAAATTAGAAACTTACTGTCTTGAACTTTAGAAATTTTACCTCTTTCCTAAAGTTTCCCAGATATAGTACCTAAGAATTTACATCATTAGGGATGCTATGAAATATAATAAAACAACAGAAAGAATATATGATATTTCACTTCTTAACAACTCTAATCCACTAGGCAATTCAAGAGAAAAGATATCAAGCTTATGCCACAAGTTTCAACATTCTAGGGAAATATTATCATGCATAAAATAGATCTGAAAGTCACCTTATATCATTGACGGTGTTATAGGACGTACAATAAAACATGTATTTGTCATATTTATCTTCATTAAGTGAGGTAAGTTTAGGTAGAATAGTGGAAAGTGAGACATCTAGTAGGTCTAACAGGTGGAGATCAACTAGAGGTGAGAAGATCAGAAGAAAATTCCATAGAGGCATGGAATTTTTTCTTGAGAAGGGGGATCATGTTCTTATGATGATGAGAGCATAGACAACATTGAGTTTTTCTTGAGGTACAAACATATAGTGAAACGATGGGTACCCAAGGATCTTCTTGAAATAAAACCGATTTTTGTGTAAACGAAAGGATATACTGGATTGCTCCATTGTCATTACATGGTTTGGGGATATTTTGCATGGATGGCATAATTTTTTTTTACGATGGATTAACTGAATTGATGGACTATGTCAAACCCTATTATATCTACAAATCTTGGATACGAATAGTCCAATAGACAAAATGTATGTGGAGATATGGCTTGGCTGCAAATTTTATACAACCAAAAGAAAATGATCAAAATAAAGGAGAAGCTATCTATATTGACGAAAGGACAAAAGAAACGGGGAATATTGCAGGGTTTATAAACAATATATGACCTGTGACCACAAATAAGCGACCCAATTGCGTATTTGAGGGGCATGAAGGAAACCGTGTATTCATATGTGCAATAAAATCAATAGTTGCAAAGGAAGAGTTATCGATTGATTACAATTTGAATCAAATAGATACAGACGTTGTTATTATGGGGGAGGTACATATACTAATTTACCCAAACTGTTAGAAATGATTCTTATATTTTATGATTTTCATTATGTTCTTTACGGTGTTAATCCATTTGGATATCTTCGGTCTGTTTACTCAGCGTGGCCTATTTTTGTTATCAACAATAAAATTCCTCCTTGGATGCCAATAAAGAGGGAGGATTTCTCATACATTTGAATTTATTTCTTGTGATGATGATCACGGTTCTAATTTTACTATAATGTAGAAGGTTGATCATGGTAAATCAAAAGTGGCCTTAGAACAGGTAAATGAACAATAATTTTTGAATTTCATTTAATGTGCATTTTATTTCTGTGGCGATCAATTATTTTATTTGTTTACATAACTGAATTATCGTTTATTTTGTTGAATATGTAGTCAGTGGGACATGATGATGATGATGATTCGCTCGAAGAAATGGATTTGTGTGTATCCCTTGACCCTATGGTTTTAATTAAAAAAATATCAATAAAGAAAACAAGGAACTAGCTCACTTGTTAGATATTCTAGATCAAACACCTGAGGTTGAAGAAAGTATCAGAGAAGTTAAGACAATGATTAAGACATAGAAGGTAATAACCATAATTTCATGTGGTTTTATTTTTATGTCATAAGATCAATTATGAAAGATGGATTTTTAACTTTTACATTATCTAAATGAAAAAATGTTTTCTTTCTTATATAGATATTTTTGGATCTTGTTGACCCCAACATGCATGGTGTCCATAGTAGTGGCGTTGTACACACATCACAGGGTCTCGACGTAGGCCCTCGTAAACTTGCTAGGATGCAACTATTCATATCTCCACCTTCCACACCATTAGGTGGGAGCCACGACATGCACACCCAAGAAGTGACCACACAGATAGGCTCTGGAGGTGGCGACGGAGATGAGGCCGATGATTTGACCAAATATATGGTTTATTTTCCTAAAGAAATACATGTGAACAACACGAGGAACCATAAGGGAATGTTTATGGTCAATGGGGAAGGGATTCCATTAAAGAAATTTAAAGTCTCGAATAATTTTTAAAATTTTAATTGTTTCATGTTCTCTATGTAGACAAATATAAATCATCTAAATTATTATTTTTAAATTAATAATCATATAATGTTTTTGTGTGTAGGGAAAAACAGTTTTTATAGGTCCTTGGAGAGTAAGGCATTGTTGGATGTTTAGCCCACCATATGAGAGAGGTGGAATTCCTAGAATTCCAACCTCAAAAAAGAATTGATGTATTATCTTGAAATCCTTCTTGGTGTAGACATATTTAATAATACCTTGGCCACCGCCGCAGTTGGACAATATTTAAAATATACGTGAGAAATGTATAGGAAGAACTTGAAACAAAACAATAGGTACGATCATCCTATGATGATTCCAGAGAGGGAGTGGAAGGCCCTCATTGAGGATGCAAAAGAGAAGAAATTGACAGATGAATGAAAAAAACCCTCTGGTCCCAGAAGGTAAATTACAATTTCAATTCAATACCTTCAATTTGTTTTATATGTAAATAAAACTGTGATATATATTAACATACTTGAAACTTTTGATGATAGGTTGACTGACATGTCAAAGGAAACAAAAGAAAGGCTTTCCAAATGTGGCCAACACAAGTTAGGCCAGGGCGGCTACTTGAAATTGCAGTCCCAAATTGTAAGTACCCAAATATCTTATTTGTACCTCCTTCAAACATTTAGGTAATTGTAGCCAATAACATTAAAAACTCATACTCTTATGAAATGTAGGGTGACAAGTTTGGTATTGAATCCACAGAGGAAGAACTCCATCTTGGTTACATACCACCTCTCTTTATTTCTCTTCCCCCCTCTCAAACTCATACATTCTCTCTCTAACCCCCCTCTATCTCTCCCTCTCCCTCCCACTATATATCATGTATTTCTATCCTACATCTACCACCTCTTTCTCTCTCTCATTTTTTTTAGTATCACTCTCACTATATACCCCTACCTCTCTCTCCTCTACTCTTTCCCCATTTCTATATTTTTATATCTCTACTCCCCCTTCCTCTCACAATAAGTCTCAGTCTCTCTCCACCCCCTCCTCCCTCTATCCCTCTCTCCCCCTTCCTCCCACTATCTCTCATCTCTCTCTCTCTCATACATCTAACCCTCCCCACTATATCTCCCCCCCTTCCTTTCACTCTCTCTCTCTCTACCTTCTCTCTTTATCCAGGAACGGGAAAGGGGAGCATGATGGAACAAGTGAATGCATAAAAAAAACATTATGAAGGAAATAAATGAAGTTCACAACTACTTTCCTCATTCGAGTTGGGAAATCCATTGTTGAATGGTGATCTTCAGTAATGGCAAAGGGAATAGGAACCCGTGAATATTAATCACACAGGAAATCATATGTACATATATATTTTTGGGAGGTGGTCATTGTAGATTGATCACAGTGGTATGAGTGAAAAAAAATATAGGGAACTTATGGATTCCATTCATTTATAACATCAGAGATTGCAACATTTGAAATATGGATGAGAAAACTCTCTTGCTTATGTGGTTCATGTAGTAGTAATGAATGGGATGATTGTGAATCGACAGACTGGTTTGATAGATGGGATCATGCATCACTCCCCATTGGTCAACTTATAACTATGTAATTATCCCAGTTGGAGGTGGACCACTCAATTATTTTAGTAGATTATGATCATGTCTCAGATATTGTACTGTGAGGTTTGTTGAATTCTTCTTTTAAATTTTGAATAACTAGCATCAATGTTTTATGCTTTGGTCATTTAGTGGACTCACATTTTGGCACTCCATTTTTTGTAGGGAACATATACACAGTGTTTTACCCAAGAGATGATGAATGGGGCACTGTTTATTGGATGGAACGATTCTTAGAGGGAAAGAATACCCTCATGCGAATATTAACAGACTCTGAAGGGATTTAATTTCTGAATGGGTCGATGGTTATTAAAGGAGAATATATGACACATGATGAAATAACATGAAATAAAGGTGGGTATGTATTTCAATATTTTAAACTGGGTCAATACATATTGTTATCATAAAAATTGGTAAGTGCTGACATGAACTAATATCCCTAATTTCAACAAGAAATTAGAAAAAAATGTGACAAAATACAAACTTTTCCTTAGGTTTCCATTGTAATGTATCCTAGCTTAATGAGGGATAAATGACATACTGTTTAAATGTTGTTTTATCCTTTATAGTGTCATCCTTGTTCCATATCAAGGTTTTTGGGATGTTGAACCTGTTGAGAAACACAAACCAACAAATAAATATCAACGATATATATTCTAATGGAACCTATGCATAAGATCAAGGAGTTATGCAATAAAAATGGAGACACTTTTATAGGAAATAAATGTATTATTGTATTATATCAATGAAAGTGGAGAATAAAACATGTTCCTTGATGTTTCAAGGTCCCTTTCAATGGTCCTTTTCCTCTACACATACAAACCTATTTCTCCAATGATTTTGATGAAGGCTACACACAACTTGACTTGGAAAGATAAAGAAAATCTATCACAAGCACAATATTCAACATAATTCCTCACACATAAGCTAGCATAACTATTCTCATGAGATATCCCTCCTAATATAGAGTGAAGGGGAAGGGATGAATGGATTAATATGATCCCACTAAATCTAAAAAATGGGTGAGATCCAAACCGATCGGAGGCCACCTCATCCTTTCGAAGATTCTATTCTAGAACCTTAGAGAAATTTCTCTTTTTTCCTTTCTTCAAACATCATCGCACCCTTAACACTAAACAATATGAAATGATGTCACAGGCCACTATGGTGCATCCTACGTCGATTCTAAATCATCACACCCTTAACATTGAGAAAGGTGTGACGCTCCTTCTTTACAAGGTTTTGAAATAAGGAAAATACATTTCCATCTCTCATGGAAATTTTATTTATTCAACATCCTTCAGGGAATAGGGAAAATGATCTTTCGTCTAATAGGTGATACACATATTATCAGTGGTCATAAGGGTGATGAAAATAATGTGTAATAAAATTCCCCCAAAGTATGAAGTTGGAAAAGAATGATGACTGAAATACTTTGTAGAGTATGTGTGTTGAGAACAAGGAGAACATTAGTCGAAAACTTGCCACCAAACAAGCATCAACATAATAAGATACCTTTATTGAGGTAGGAATTCCCATACTCAGAATACAAGTGACCCTAAGAATAAGTGTTAAGTGAATTATGGCCACCAATCATACATTGTGGATCCATGTCATTATGATTCAACATAGCCACGAGAAATACATTGTGGATCTATGTTATAAAGATTCAAATTTAAACATATCCACGACACTACACAGTGGATCTATTTGTCAGTATAGACTCATGAATACTCCATTGCAACCTGGATCCATGTGACAATATCGAAGGTCTTCATTTCCATCGTACCGAAGTACGAATCTATCCATGTGACAATATCGAGGGTCTTCATTTCCATCATCCAGAAGTATGAATCTATCCATGTGATTATAGATGTTGAAGTTGAACATGGTAGAAACCACTTGATTACCAATCATTAATGAATACCATTAACAACTGCGAGGGAAATCATAATTAATGTCAATGACCCCGAAGGTACTCTAGTACAATCCAACGAATGTGAATTAATGAGATGAAGTCAAAAAATCAATGGAATATTCCGATTAGAGGATAGTGATGTAAACCCACTCTCGAAAATGAGGAAACCTTCCATTAAGGAATGAAGGATCCAAGGTAGTAACTATTTTGTAAGTCTAATTCCTAGATAATGAGTTGAATTAGATAGGAAAAGACTCATCACAAGAGGGCCTTAATGTATCCCCCATCAATGACATGAAACATGTTAAAGATTTAAAGTATATCAGAGCATAAGGAGATCCAGGACTAACTGAGGGAAGGCCGACATGGTAAGAGTTTGGGGACTGCAGATGGCCAACTCGGTAGAAGGCTCATTTCAGTTGAACTTCTCTTGAACATATAAATGACACGACAATTGTCATGGAAACATTGACTCAAGGACGACCAATATATAGACTTGTGGATGATCAAACGAGAGACAAATGGATTTACCAACCTAGATACAACAATGAAAAGGGGTGTCATGTTCAAGAGAAGCTTACTGCCACTAACATAGATAAAGATATATATTTCTTTCCAAATTTCCCCCACCATTTTTGGAAAGTACCTCTTTGCTTTTACACAAGCTTGAGGAGGATAACATATTCTTGAATTGTAAACTCATCCTTCAGATGAGTCCCTCAGAGTATTTTTAACGAACCCTAGGAAGGATTGGTTCATTCCTATATGGGCCTTTTTTTGTTTGTTTTATGAGTCCAAAGAAAGTAAACTCAGTGTTTTTTCATATTTAGAGAGTCTGAAAAACACTTAAAGGAAACTCCAAAATGTCATTTTTCGTAAAGTAGTCTAATGAGAACGAAAAAGAGATAATCTACCACTCAAAATAATTTTTCTTCAAATACTTTAATGAGCAATAAAAGAACAATATTTATCGACAATATTTTTATATTTAGAGAGTTTAAAAAGAGCTTAAAGAGGACTCCAGGGGATTCCTTTTTCGTATAACCTTAACGAGTCTGAAAAAGTGATAAAATTTCACTCGGTTATGTTCTTGTATATTTACAAGCATGATAAATAACAAAGACTCTGCTCAATCTTTTTTACTGAAAAAAATTAAAATAATATTTACATCAAATGGTTTCCAAAAAACGATAAAAAACGATAATTTTTTTTATCCATGCCAAAACATTGAGTTGCCCGACCCGTATCCTGTAATATTTATACTTTGTAACATTCATTAGGGTTAACATTGATATAAATAGGTGAACAATAACTTGATATAGGTGAAAAAGTGGTAAAATATTTTTAAATAGGTCAAAAACTGAATCATTTTTACCTTTTCATTTGTAATTCACCAAAAATAGTGTTAAAACCCTCGTTTTTACCTGATTTTCAAATGAATATTGTGGCATAATTTGTGGATGATTCTTCGATCTGACTCCATGAGGTTGGTTCTCTCCCTCTCCTCTCTCTTTTTATAGAAAATTTGTTCAATTTTTATGGTGATTTGTTTGTTGTATGGGAAATTTCTTAAAGGGGAAATGAGCCCTCAAATCATCGTAGGCTCCTTGTATCAGAAAATGCGATGATCTAGGATTGATGCAGGATATATTTTCCACGATTCACAGTGCTAGAATGGAGGAAGAGAGAACATGAAGAGGAATATTTTATTTTTGGGAATGATCCCAACATATTTATGGCACTCTAGAAGTGTGGATTTCTTAAATTCTTCAAAGTTTATGGCATGAGGGCTCAATTAGTTTTATTAGAGCACTTGGTCCAAGTGTGGGATGTGAATGAGAAAGTTTTCCATGTTGGGGTGAAAACGCTCACTTTGGATAATGAAGACATCTATTTATTGACTGGTTTTTCTTGTCGTGGGTCCTGAGTATCCTTATTAGTTCGTAGGGGAGGAGGTGAACCAATGGATCACTATGTCACGCAATATTTCTCTGCCAACACAGAGAAATTCAGTGGGAAGATTCCCATAAAGAACGTCCTTGACTTATCTCTGAGGACAATAGTCTTAACCATCACCCGTGTTGTAGGGAGTGAATCTCCACACTCATCCTTGAAGAATCAATTTTAGTATGTTATTAAGAGCATGGAACCTTGAGTATTCAACTAGTGTGAGGGCTTCCTCAATAAAATAAAAAAATAGTTGACAAAATGCAGGACCGGTCAGTTAAAACAGTTTAGGTATGGATAAATTTTGGTGTCCTTTTTCCTTGAAAGGGTCCCACTTTTGCATCTTCAAAAGGTGGATTGGGGTGTGCCTTCTCTAGGGGATCCTCACATGAAGAGGTGGGTTGACTTGATGCAATGCCATGGTGGCATCCCAACTATCACATATAKGCCTACCTTCTTCCAATGGTCGAGAGATCAACTCATTATGAATGAGGATTATTTAGATGATGGAGTTGATTTCCATGGTGATCCAGATTTAGCATTACCTGAGGGTGTGCATTGGGGAGACATAGGTAAAAAATATTTTTTAAKTATATATTATTTTTATCATTTTTATTATGAAAATTTTATATTATGTATCTGATACTAATCAAATGCTTTCAAATGCATATGTGGTACCTTTCAAACCTCTGGGTTCATATTTTATCCAAAGACATGGAGAGGTAGGTGCAGTGGCTAGTCGAGATCGAGAAGTGGTCGAGGATATCTAGGATATCGAGAATAACCTTGAGGGATTGACTATGGAAATCCCTGACATTACTGTAGATGAGCTTCCTCGACATTACCAATGCCAAACTATTGGCGTTTCAACATTTATTGGTCGACTTCTCTGTCACATAGCATGGGTAGTAGTTTGATTTCATGAGCAACATCCATGATGCATATATGTATATGAAGCCATGTGCTTCGATATTTTGGTCTCAGGACACCTGTTTTGTAACTTTTTGTGTTATAATACATAAAATTTCTATTGGCTTACTTGTCCTTATGTGTTTGTATTTGGATTTATAAATTGCACAAATGTCTATCTAAAACATAATTGGATAAAACATTTGTTAATGTATTTAGATATGTAGGAATGTGTTGATATTCAATGCAATCAAAACTCCTTTCCAAGAGGTGAATTCTCAAATATTCCCGTAATAGTGTAGGACTTCTAATGGAATAGATTTTTCTTAATTACAACACCACAAATTGAGAATTGAGTCATAAAATCAGATGACGGATGCAAAGTGAAATGGATTCAATCAATAATTTAATGATTGCACTATATTACGCAATGGTATTAGTTGCACGACGCAGGAAAATTCCACATAGATTTATCAACTTGTCCATAGGTGCATAGATTTCCCATGCAATAAACGTGAGATTTTGAGTACTGTGACTAGCACCATCATCAAATCCAATATAAGGTAGTGAGAATGTCAACATATGGAAACCAAGCGCGAGACAAGATAAGAAGTGTGAGGGAAGAAATGGAAACGACAAAAAGAACACTAGAATATGATACATTAAAGTATATAAGAACCCATGCAAAACATTTTAAGCATAGTACTTATTTAGGTGGAGCCCATTTCTGGGTTCACCCAAAGGAATTCCATCATAACCAACCAACTTGTAAGAACCTTTCTCTAATACTCTTTTAACAATATAAGGACCACGCCACATGGGCTCGAATTCACCTACCCCCAACAAGTCATGATATTGGTCATAAAGGAGAACTGAATCTCCTTCAGAAACAACACGAGGTTTAACATGTTTTTCATATTGAGGCTTAACTCATTTCTTCTAAGTTTCTATCACTAACACAACATCATGACGAGTCTTGTCTAATTTCATTAAATATAACAGACGTTCTTTGTTGGTTGTCATGTTGGGGAGAAGTTCGGCGACTAGCTTTAGAGACAGAATTTGACATTCAATCGATAAGATGACTTAGATACCATACAATAATTGGAAAGGATTGAAACCTGTATCAAATTTAACTGATGTATGATAGGCCCATAATGCCAAAAAAATGATGGTATAACAACTTGAATTATGAATCCTCACCATATGTTGAAGCATAGTGGTCAAAAATTTATTGATTGCTTCAACTTGGCCATTGTCCCATGGATAATAAGGGGTTGATTTTTTAGTTTGTAAACCCAACTTATCAGTTAGCTCAGACATCATGAAATTGTGAAAATGGGTTCCATTGTCGGTGGTGATGGATTAAGGTACACCAAATCTAGTGATGATATGATTGAATATGAAAAGTGTTGCATTTTTCCCGGTGTTATCGAATGTAGGCATCACCTCGACCCAATTACTGAAATAATCCATAGCTACAATGATGTATCCATTCCCCCCGACTGAGTGAGGGTTACATGTCATGAATTCAATGCCCCATTTAGAAAATGGACCAACAAAAACCACAGGATATAGAGGAGCAGGATGAGATCGAATATTATTATTATTGGTTTGACAAGCATGGATTTTTTGAAATGGGAGAATGAAATCCTTGAAAATTGAAGGCAAAAGGTAACTGACTCATAGGATCTTTTGGACAATGGCATACCCAGAAACATGACCACCAAATGCTCCAGAATGACAATCATTTAGCACTTTTTCAACTTCATCATAGTCCAGACATCGTCGAAACACTAAGTCAATACCATGACGGTAAAGGGTATCACCAAGAATAATATATTGGCAGGATTGATACTGAATATGATGACGATATACATGAGATACATTAGGCTGGAAAGTTTGGTTTTGGAGATAAATGGCGATTTATCCATACCATATATTTTCTGAAATAATAAAAAAGAGAGATTCATCATGGAAAGAATCTTCTACCACATTTTTTGTATCAACGGAGAGAAGGTCACATATTAACTTAGCAAAGAAAAATGATTTCTTTGACTTATCTTTTTCAAACTCCAAATCAAAATCCTAGAGAATCAAAATCCATTTGGAGTATTTTGCCCCTAGCAATTGTCTTGTAATAATATGTTTCATAGGGTTGCAATCATAAATAATCGTGGTTTGGCGCAATAAAATATAGTGTCAAAAACGATGGACAACTTGAACAGCTTCTAAGGCCAACTTCTCCACATGCATGTATTTGATCTCAGTGGACATAAGACTCTGAATCAAATAGTAAATGACATGTTTGTCTTTTGAATCATCCTATTGGACTAAAACCATAATGATGGTGTGATCCGAAGCAGCTAGATATAAGAAGTAATCTCGACTGCAATCCCAGGGATATAATAGTGGTGTGCGGGTTAATGAAATTTTCAAAGAATCAAATGCTTTGTTAGCGGTGTCTTCCCACATAAAATCATGACCCTTCTTAATATGTCGAGTGAAACTTTTTGTTAGTTCAACATAATTAGGAATGAATCATCATAGAAAGTTTTCTTTCGCTTGCAAACTTTGGAGTTGGCGTAAGGTAGAAGGAGGAGGCAAATTGATGATTTTGTCAACCTTTACCGAATTAACTCTTATCCCATGCGTGGAAACAATAAATCCTAGATGTCTCCAAGAATCCACACAAAAAACACATTTATGCGGATTTAATTGTATATGATAATACCAACACTAGAGAAAAATAGCTCGTAAATGTGTCGAGTGATATTGACGACACATGGAATGCACTGGTAAATCATCAAGATACAGTTGTACAATATGTTTGATATCCTGAAAAGCGTAAGACACAGCTCTTTGAAAATTTTCACTAGAGTTATTGAGACCGAAAGGGAATTTACGGTACACAAAGGTACCCCAAGGACAAATAAAGATGGTTTTGTGTTGATCTGTAGGTAAAATATTTATCTGATTATAGCTGGAAAAACCATCCATCAGAGAGAAGATTTCACTTCTATCACAGTCATTGACGATATGGTCGACAAAATGGGTTGAATAGTTATATTTAGGGAAATAATTATTAATAGCCCTATAATCAACACACACGCAGATCGTTCCTTGTTTCTTCATGACCGAGACAATATTGGAAACCTAATCAGTCAATGATATAGGGTAGATAAAACCATCTTTAAGAAGTTTTTCAAATTCAATATTGATTGTGGCATCTTTTCATGGATGAATTGGGAGAAGTTGTTGTCAAATGAGATTAATGTCAGGATATCTCTTGATCTCATGTACAATGATATCTGGGTAAATTCCAGTCATTTCTTTATAAATCCAAGAAAATACATCAAAAAATTCTTAGAAAAGGGTCCTGTAAGTTTGAATCTAATCGGGAGAACGTGAGGAACCTATGTGAACATTTTCCACAATTCTAGGTTTGATTGAAATATCTAGAGGTATAGTTGGTGAGATATTTCCCAAGTTTACTTCATACAAAACATCACGTGTTGGTTCAGAAACTAGAGGGAGATTAATAACTGCTAACCGATTCAAAATCCATCAGTAACTCTCGATAGTCTTAGGTTCAAGGAATAGGATAGAATGATGATGTCCATCATCCCATGGTGTGTCTTCCACAAACATAACTCCCATGATCGTTTCATCAGTGTGAAAAATTATATGAAATGGATCAGGAGACATATCAAAGGGAGAGTGAGAAGAAGGAGATGTCGATTGAATAGTGTGATAAGCCAATTTGACTAGACTTAGTCACATTTGGTCACCATAATGATGACATTCTTCCAAGATAGGTACTATCCAAGGGTCATATGACTCAGGGGTTTCACCAACAATGGATGAAATCATGTTGATATAAGCGACGAGAGGAGGAACATTGGGCAGTGGAAGGGGGAAAGTTCCCATTAACGATGAATCTTTCAAAAGAATCACGCCGAAATTCTCGTAACTGGGAGGTTTTTTTGCTATGAAAGGAACATTACTAGTGCATGAATAAGAACTAAAAATGGTGAGTTGATCTACTGTAACAAATTTACCTTGGTGAGTGAAATGTATCACATTGAAAAGAGTAGAGAGAATTTCTCACATAGCGTCAATCCAGCTACAACCAAGTAAGAGGTTGTAATCGAGAAGTGCATCGAACACTTCGAAATGAACAATAACCGATTTTCCTTCTAATGCAATAGATAATGCAGGAAGTACACCATAAGGTTTAAGCCTTGTACCATTAAAACAATTTAATGTGTTATGTGACTCAGTAAAAGAAGAAGATCCAATGGTTTTCCAATAGGTGACGGATATTAAACAAGTCGAAGCCCCTTCATCAATAATTTTTCGACAAATATTCTTTGTTTCCACAATTACTTGTTTTGAAAAGATAATTGATGAGGGATTTTGGGATGTGATCTTCCAAGTCAAATATTATCAAATTCATATTAGTGGTATCGATTCCACCAAGAGCCTTTAGCAGTTCCTTCCTTTGAGTAGGAAAAATTTGAAGGACTTCGAGGGTCGACATTACAGAAGGCACATGTGCAATATCTTCGACAATAATGTAGTTTTGAGATGCATGTGCACGTGGGTTGAATTATGACATACGAATGACACCCTTGGGAGGTGAACTGATTAATGTATCAATATTAGGTCGTTCAAGATGAAGAGGACCATTGGGAGGCGGATTCGATGAAGGAGGTTGATCATCAACCTTCTCTTTAGAAGGAGAATAACGTTTGGTTCGAGTAGCGACTACAATGTCATATTTCTTGGAAGTAGTACACATAAGTACATAAGAACTGGTAGAGAGAGAAGGATGGCCATGAATCACCAATTGGGCCTGCTGCTAAGAAGGAGAAGGATGTGACAAAACAACAAGCATAGGGGGAGTCCTGGTTCCTTGAAGGAATCAAGTGACATCTACATGTCTCGTAAAATCTTTCTTGTAATGGTCCTGGCCACAAATAAGACAAGGCTAACGAGGTTTTCTCTTTTCCTTATCGTCAGCATGTTGAGTTTTTGGTTTTTCTTATTGTTGATTATTATTTTATCTTGTTTATTCTTACCCTTCCCTTTATTCTTTGTTAAGGTCCTAACCCGCACATAGGTATATCAATGTATTCAGATGTAATAAAGGTCAATATTAATAAGACCTTTCAATAAAATAGAATAAGGCGGATGTAAGAAGACCTAATAGAAGCTTCCGCTTCTAGAAGGATCTTCCTCTAGATGCTTCTTTTTAGTATAAATAGGAGTCGAGGGTATGAGAACCCTAGCTTGGATATTATTGTAACAGAGCGTTGCTTGATTGAAGGTTTCCCCCTCGAAGAGGCCTGTGAACATTGCTATCTGATTCAAAGTGCTATTTCTGTTTCTATTTCGTATATCATTTCTGTGTATTGTGAAGATTATGCTGGATATTTTACTGTTATTCTGTCATTTCTAGCATTTCGTT